>CABHPR010153851.1:0-16403 GCA_902168415.1 Peromyscus melanophrys | reverse complement strand
ACACACACACACACATATACACACATATACACACACACTCCCCATTTATGCTACTGAAGAGCTAGCTGAGTAGGTTGTGAAGGTATCATTTGAGTTAAGGAAACACTCCAGAAACTGAGGAGGCATGCATGCATTTGCTCATTCATAACCTTGTCTGATCCTTAACTTTCTATTACTATTTTACTCTATAGTTTTAGGGTCTAGTTTTACTAAGAAAGTCTATGGGGTGCTGTCAAGCCTGACTACTTGAATGCAATACCCAGGATTCACATGGTGAAAGGAGAAAACTAACTCCCACAAGTTGTTCTTTAACCTCCATATATGCACACACACAAAATAAAGAAATGAAAGCTAATACAAAATTTAGAAAGAAACAAAAGACTATGGCATGGTTTTATACCACAATCCAAAGTGATAGAGTATGACCCTGCAACACATGCATACATTTATGTTACTATGTGCAGCCTGATTTAATGGATTGCAAAAGAATGATAAAAGACTATTGACATCTTTGGAGTGTGTAAAAAGTAGCAGTAAGTTTCTACAATTGTAAAATCTTTACTAATCTTTTTTCTCACATTTGGATTATGATATTGACATTTAAAACATGGGAGAAGTGCTAATTCACTTTACATTATCATTAACACTTTAAAGCCATAGCCATTTACTGTACTGCTTCCTCAGTGTTAACAGTCTGACATTAATAGTTGCCTGCAAGATAGCATGGGCTTGTTTCTTGACACTCCTCATAATTGCTTAGGAATCATTTCATGTAATTACTCACACAGTGTCTTGTTGATTTTAGCATGTAGAACACACTAGGCCAGAAGGATTTCAAAATATATAGCAGTGCTCTGGATACCCACTCCTTCTCTTGTGGTATTCTCCATTCATAGATCCCATCTTACCAGCAGATATTAATACAGTGTTTAAAGTCTTTAGATGGGACAACTGGGGTGCTTTCTTTTATGATAAACTTTGTATGTGTCTCATAAGAACTCTTGAGAAGAGACTACAGAAATGAGGCTATCTTAACATGTAACAACATCTATAAAGTATGTGAAACCAATGCCCTATTTTTAGAAGAACAAGAGAAACAATCAAAGTAAAAAAAAAATAGAAAACATGGACACATTTTAAAAATAATTTCCCCTAAATTTCCTGTCACTTTATAACCAGATATTGACAGTCTATCTGTAAACACTCTTAAATATACTTGAAGTATTATTACCATAGATGGACGAAATCTCTTAGAACATATATGAACATGTTTTCTAAATATACAAATCTCCCTAAGAGGTGACATTAGGAGCCACTGTTGCTATATGCTATCTACCTACTTTGTAAAATAAATTGCCCTACTTTGATGTTCTGCTTGGTAGATCTTTATAAAATGGCATCTTTACATTTTCCTACATAAAACTAAATTCTAGGGGACATGGGCCTTTTTGAAATATTTTCTTAATAGTACAAAAAGGAAGTTACATTTCCTTCGGTTTTTGGCAGTAACTTAACTACCTGAAATGAATCTTACAACAGGTACTTTGTCATAAGAAAAGAACTGTGTTAGTTTCTGTATTAATGGTATTTTAATTTACTTAACATTGTCCCATACAATACCTGCACTAGTAGATCCAATTCCTGTGGTCAGTACGGACCTTGGTGTAATCTTTGCTGCATATTTGAGGAATTGTGATTTACCTGTGCCAGGGTCCCCAACCAATAAAAGATGAGATTCACCTAGAAAAAAATTAATGTGTAAAGGTCAAAATTCTTAAAAGATCTACGAACGCCATATAGCTGATAAAAAAAGAAAGTGGCCCATATGAAATGCCAACACATTTTATATGGCATTTTGAAAAATTTTATGCCAGGCTCTTCAGGAAGGAGTTAATGAGAAAATCCTTAGAAAAGTTAGTTGTCACAAATACAGCAATTTTTGATTACTGAATGTGACACTGAAAAATTTAAATATTTTAACAGTGTGTGCTATTTCCAGATGTTTAGGCCCATGTTTAACATTTTTAAAAATCCTTGACTTATAACAACTTTCTGAGTTTTACCTATTTTTAAATCCAAACTACTGTGATTAAAGCTATCCATATAAGTCATACAAGGTTTTCTATTTTTAAGTACTTCTAAATGTTGGAATGTTGGGGATTTTTTTTTTTTTTTTTTTTTGGTTTTTCGAGACAGGGTTTCTCTGTGTAGCTTTGCGCCTTTCCTGGAACTCACTTGGTAGCCCAGGCTGGCCTTGAACTCACAGAGATCCGCCTGGCTCTGCCTCCCTAGTGCTGGGATTAAAGGCATGTGCCACCACCGCCCGGCTAAATGTTGGGGATTTTATAAGTGCCTTTCTATGTATCAAATCATTATGATTATATTAACTAAATAAAAACATTTTCATTTTGTAAGTTTTCATAGCTTAGTGAAGTATCTACCTTAAAATGAGTAAGCACTCAATTTGCACATTTAACATAAATAGACATACCTATCCTGTGGTAGATACTTTTCCTGGACAAACAAATTTCTTTAGTAGTATTTTCTAAATATATTAATAAAAAACCATTATTTCAGCTCAACATTCAGCAAAGTGCCTTGCAGATAACAGATGGTCAGAATATACAATTTCTAAAATGCTTCTGCTTATTTGCTCCTGTGCTCTGCGGTCTTGGAGTTCTGCTGACGACCTGGCTTAAGAGTAACGCTCTTTTAGTCTTTGGATTAACTCTGGTCACTGACGGCCCTGTGTGTGCCGTGCCTGCCGCACAGCAGCTTTCTGCCGTCAGTGTTGCACACTTGGAGGAGTCTCTGCTTGAATGTGACCTACAGCAGCAACTCCTGGCAGATGGCTCATCTGCTGTCTACCAGCAGGAGAGTCAGCAGGCAGGACA
Source organism: Peromyscus melanophrys (assembly GCA_902168415.1). Classification (NCBI taxonomy): domain Eukaryota; kingdom Metazoa; phylum Chordata; class Mammalia; order Rodentia; family Cricetidae; genus Peromyscus; species Peromyscus melanophrys. Next base: position 13,509 of record CABHPR010153851.1, on the reverse strand, counting down.
GTCACAGATGGAGGCCAGCCTGGAGACGTTAAGACACACCAGTTCTAATCTCTCTTTTTTTTGAGACAAGGGAGACAATTTTGTGTACCTTTACAGGCTTGTAGTATATAACCACTGAAAAATTCAGTGATTTCTTTCTGGAATTAGGGAGTGTAGCTTCTGATAAATATAGATGTAGACTATATGAAAAATCCAGTTATGAGAAATTAAAAGCAGTTTTTAAAATTAATTCTTTAAGTTATCATACAAAGTAATGTACTTCACTTTGGTATTTTCTTTCTTTTTTTTTTTTTTTGGTTTTTCGAGACAGGGTTTCTCTGTGTAGCTTTGCGCCTTTCCTGGGACTCACTTGGTAGCCCAGGCTGGCCTCGAACTCACAGAGATCCGCCTGGCTCTGCCTCCCGAGTGCTGGGATTAAAGGCGTGCGCCACCACCGCCCGGCTCTTCACTTTGGTATTTTCAAACATATGCGTCATTTATAACCCACGCCTCTACCCCCCAACAAGCAGTTTTTGTTCAAGAACGAAAGGGTCTGTCTTCCCCTCTGTGTTAGTATTTCTCAAAATGTGTCAGTAGGTACTGACCTCTGACCCTTGTTCCTGCAGCATCAGTTCTTTGAATTCCACCAGCCAGCACCATGGCCACAGCGAGCTTTACTAGATACATCCCAAACACTTGAGGACACAAGCTGGCCAGTATTTCATTCCTCCCTGGGAAGTGAAAAAGATCAGAAGTTACCGATAAACTCTAACTGAAATTTCCCTATTCTGTGGTCGTTTTTGTATAAGCATACTTTTTGTGCCAATCTCAACTGACAAAGGAGGCCAAGTCAAATGAGTAAAGAGCATGAGTAGCTTTGTCCTTTTTTTTTTTTTTTTGAGATGGTCCTGCAAAGTAGCCAAAGGTGATTTCAAATGCATAATCCTCCCGCCTCAGTCTCCCAAGTGTTAGGATTATAGGTATATGCTGCCATGTCTCATTAACCTTGTTTAGGTTCTAAATTTTGTGCCATGAAAAGAGTGTGTCACCTACCCCCCCCCCCCGCCATGCTTCCTACTCAAGTTTCTATCAATTTGTCATAAAAAAGAGTTTCCTTTTCTCTTTCAAGTTTTAGCTACCAAGCCTTATCTCTTAACCTAACGCAGTTATGTGTTCTCTGGTAATGTCACTAAAATTATCCCACTACTTAGAAGGAAATTATTCAGTCTCAGAAATGAGGCATTATAATAACCAGTAACTTAAAGAGGTAAGCTGGAGCTTGTGGGGCTTCTGAAAGTACAAGAGAAAGAAGGAAAGCTAATCCACCTTGCAGGTTGAGTTGGCATTTGTTCTGATTGTTTGGAAAATTGTTTTGTTTGGAATAAGTTATTATGGTCTCAGCATAATACGATCACTGCAAACTATACCCCTAGTCAGTAATCCAAGTTGAAGACTTGAAGTCTTAATTGTGTGCTTTAAATAAAAGCATGACATCTGGGAATCATTTTAGCATATTGATAAATAACTTCATCCAGTCGATGGTCTGATCAGTCTACAAGATTCTAATGAGTCTTCCCCAAGCCTTGCCATGATTGATAGTCCATATACAAAGGCTACTGTTTGAAATGAATCAGAATAGTTTTTGGTTTGGGGAACCCATCCGGTAAGGGCTCAATATTGACTCAGTGGTAAGTAATCAATGGTGATGAGCCCAGAACAACAGGAACAGCCAAGAAAGGAGTCCTTCAATAAAAAAAGAAGATGCAGTAAATCTAGGAAGTGCATTAACTACTAGAGGGAATCTTTTCCTTCTAGATAGAAAGCCTAGAAACAAAGATCAGGGCTCTAAGGCAAGGAGACTTGAGATTCTGACTAAAGCCCAAGGGTTACACATCAAAACAGAAGGGACCCAAGAAACATGTTTAAGAGTAGGTAAGCTAAGTCAAAACTCACATGCCAGCAGAAGTCATAACCACAATGGTAATGGGCACAGGCTCTTTCAGCCTGGACACAGGTCCCAGTGTTGACTGAAGGGACACCCCAATAGTAAAGACCACATTATCTAGCCTACACACAGGTCCCAGCACTTGTCTTGGGCGAGAGCCTCAACTCTGCAGCCTCCATTTCTACAGCTTTATCATGGAACACAATGCATTCAGTCCCTTCTAAATTTCTAGTTTTAGACCATGTTCTTAGGGTGTCTATGGCCAAGTTTCCTACTTAAACGTCATGGCCCTCAGCTACCTTACAGAAAACCTTTTCGATATAATTGAATCGGCACAGTAGGAGTGCAAATGGCCCTACAGAACCAAGTACCAGGCTCCCTGCAGATCAGAACAAAGCCACTTGGGGCAGCCTAGTCAGTGCCCACAGTTTCAAGAAGCAAGTCAAACCCAAGAGGAGCAGCACTGGGCTGCAGAGGAGAGATGCCCTCTGGATATAGCTTCTCTTCTCCATTCCAGTAAGACACAGACATACCACTTCAAAATGGTCAAATACAGCACACCAGTATCTAGGAAAGTAAGAAGGGGCTCACTCATACTAGGAAGTGTGGCCTGATTTTCACAGTGTCTTCCTAACTACTATACTTCTTTTGTCCTTTATCTGGCAAATGAATTACATAGCTACAGTTTACTAATTACAAGACAGATCTTCAATATCTAGGGAATATCTAGGGAGGAACATGGTGTAATGAAGGCAGATGAGCTCTGGCACAGGAATGAACATGGTCCAAAGAAACATCATACATTCTTAGAAGGACCTGTTGAGTCAAAGGCTGCACTTAAAATGTATTCCTCAAGTGCTCGCTTAGTAAAGCCACAGTGGAGAGAACTTTGGGCCTTTTCTACCCTCGTCACATAAAGATGACACATGGAAGGTTAAAAGAGATCCTACAAAATAGAGGCAAACTGCCCTATAGACAAATGGAAGCCTTACTTTTTCAAATAAGTGTCTGGTTCAGCTTGTGACTTGAGAATAATATACATTAGATGAGAGGTAAATACTTTTCTCAGGATACCTCCAAAGAAGAATGAAAACAAGATTTAATTCATGTTTTATACATGTTGTTTTTTTTTCTAATAAAAAGCATGTTCTACAAACCCAAGGCTGTGATGTGTTATTTCATGTAATACTCATGTAAGCTCAGTCAGAATTACTGCTATGATGATAAATGAGTTCTGTGCATCATCTCCATCAGTCTTTTACACTTAACTCCCTATTTTAAAATCCTAAGCTAGATCCAAGCATGTGGGAGCTCACTGTCTAGACTGACAGCTAAGGAGCCTTCATGGGACTGACCTAGGCCTTGTATATGGGTGACAGTTGTGTAGCTTGGTCTATTTGTGGGGCCCCTGGCAGAGGGACCAGGATCTGCCCCTGGTGCGTGAGCTGGCTTTTTTTTTTTAGCCCATTCCCTGTGAAAGGATACCTCGCTTAGCCTTAATTCAGCAGGGAGGAGCTTGGTCCTTCCTGCCTCGACTTGATATGCCATGCTTTGTTGACTCCCATGGGAAGCCTTACTCTTTCTGAAGAGTGGATGGGTGAGGGAGGAAAAGTAATAGGAGGAGAGGAGGGAGGGGAAACTGGCTGGTATGTAAAATAAAAAAAGTATCCCCAAATATTTAAAAATAAAATCCTAAGCTAACAGTGAGTTCAGTGAGTTATTTCAGAATATGCTAGAAATCAATATATTTAATGTATAAAAGCATGAAGACTGATGTTAGTTTAATCCCCAGCATCCACATAAAAAGCTGGGCATGGTGACAGATGCTTGTGATCCCAGTACAGGGGAGGCAGAGATAAGTGATCACTGGGGCTCACTGACTAGCGAATCTATGAGCCTTCTACCTGAGTCAGGCAGCTTGGTGGATGAGGCTGGCAGACACACAGGTGATGGTTCTTGAGGAATAACACAAGATTGACCTCTGGCTTTCACATGCATACACAGTTGTGCACACAGTATTGTACAGACACACCACACACAACAGAAATAAAATCTCAATGCCAGAAATGGGCTTGAGTGGAAGACTGCTATTAGAGATACTGACACCCTGTGAATAAAGCCACTGACCTGCACAACACATAAGCTGTCTGCAGATCATATCACATTTAACCTACTGAGTTGAATGCCATCAATTATGACAAGCCTTATGCCCTTAATCACAAACCTGCAAAGGGATCACTCTTATAGTGTTCCCAAAAGTCTTCAAATTCTTTTCGGACTTCCTCATCCATGACCATCCCTGAGGACTGCTCATTATTCACTTGGACATAGTTGGATTTCAAGACAATCTCCACTTCACAGCGTACATCTCGCTGAAAGGGCTTCCACCGTTGCATTACCACCCCATAGATAGTGAGGTCATCCCCTAAGGAAAAGCACCACATGAGTCCAGCGGTCTTGTCATGCATGGTGGCTTGGCACTGGATCATTTGACAAAAGACCAGAACTTAGAAATAAGCTACCCACACACTCCTTTTTCCCCACCCCAAGTATGTACACTCATTCAGAAAGCAATTAGCAAGTTTAGGACAAAACACCCCAGATTCTCAACCCCCCAACAAGTAACTGTTTCTGAATAAAGTCAAAAGTCAGCATCTTTATGTTTTGAAATCTGCTATATAATAACCACACAATTATTACCGCTTACTGGGAATAGTGTACTAGATGATTTATTTATCACGGTTCGTTGGGTGGGCGACATTCTCAATTCTCTTAGAAACTGTAATTCAGCCAGAAGTGAAACTGCATTAGCTTGGAACTGGGGAAGGAGACAGCCGTGTGCTGTTTGGCGTGTACTTGACTTTCTCATGTGTTCACTTTCACTTTGTTAATATTTTACTCACAGTCTCCTGCCTTTTTCAACGAAGGAATGGACAATAATAAATCAATGGATACTGATTCTACTTCAGAAAATAACAACCAACTTGCTCCTTCCTACCCGAGGAAAACCTGTTCCTGGTAGGCAGATTATCACACATGTTTTTATGATACAAAATGCCTTTCACTCTAAATCTCTGAGTAATATGTAATCTGCAGAGCTTTTGATTTCCTGGAAAAGGGCTCCTTAGTGTTAACCGCGTAAAAATGGTGGTGCTAGTGCCCATACGACCAGGCCATACGACCAGGCACACTCTAGCTAAGTGCAACTTACTGCCAAATGCGGACAAACACAGTAAATGTGTCTTTTACATATGTGTTTCTGAGAGTTTTCATAAGTGAATGCTTGATGCCTTTCAAAGTCAATCCGGAATAATGGCATTTTACTGTATTCCCTGTTAAATTTTTAGATGAAAATAACTGGAAAATGTTTACATGAACATTATCTGAAACATCCCCTTATTATCTTCATTTATTGAGATTTTCCCACATTCATGAAATGAAGAACTTTAACTTTAGATATAGTACCCATATTGAATCAGACTTCAAGAAACAGTGATTATGTGAAAACTGCAGAGTAATGAAGAGTGGCCAAGAGTAACAATCTCATTACTGTTCGATTGGATGTAGATCCTAGTGCCACTGTTCTTGGGCAAAGTATCTGACTGAGTTTTCAATGAAAATTAGATCATATAATATATATATAAATTAATATAATCTCAACTTAATAAGTATTAGCTATTATTATACTAAAATTACCTTGCATTTGCAGAGCACTTAAAAATACATAAGTGTTTTCATACACACCAGTATTTATCAAATGGCAGATTCATATGATCATTGCAACTGTGAAGTTCACGGTAACAAAACATTCATTTAAAATTCTTGTATTTTCCCATAGTTAATATGCAAACTATTCATGAAGCTACAGTTCTTTCATGTAAACATTGCAACCCCTCTGTGTACCCCTCCCTTCTCCAGCAGCTTTAGTCCTGCAGACATCCCAGTCAGATCCATTCCTTTGATCTATAGCACAATTGTCAGCATAGCGATCCACCTCACTGCTCGGAGTGTGAATTCCTGAAGGGCAAGGATTACACTATTTCTACCTTCTGATTTCTAAGGTGTTAGAAATTAGCTGTGGGTCATGAAACCAACAGCTATCAACAGAATGCTTTCCCCTTTATCATTATTGACAACACTGGAAAGAAATATAGCTTAAGATTCAGTGCAGACGTAATTCAGTTTCAATGAACTACATGGAAACATATTGTTCTCTACTAAAGAATATTCTTTTTCAAAATCAGCATCACCCTGTTGTGATGTCACCAGTACCAACAGAGAGAAACAGTTACTCCTTTTGTTAGGTACCAGTAAGATTTTGTAGTATGTGACAGTAGCATCCTGCGTCCTTCGTCCACCAACCACAAGCTCCCTTTGGAAGATGACACTTAAGCATGCTCCACTGAAGAGAGCACTGGGCCAGAAGTCGGTGATCTGGACCTATGCTCGAGTTCTGCTGCTTCATTCTTTGAATGATGCTAGCTAAGAAGTTCCTTGTCAGTCATCAAGCAGCAGCAGCAGACTGCTAAGCCCCAGTTCAGCTTGTATCTCCTCTCTCCCCAAGCCCAACTCTTCACATGAGGAACACTAAAGTCCTCATCTTGTGGAAAATAAAAATAAATGACTATTTAGAACCTCCTACACACAATACCAAAAGTTTATTCTTGCTGGCTACGTGCAGTCCCAACAATTGGTGGGGGAGGCTGAAGACCACTCAAGCCCAAAAGTTAAAGACTAACCAAAGCCAACACAAATATGCTGTCTCAAACACTATAAAGTAATTGCTTACCGGATTTACAACTGTCTACCAAGTCATCTTCCAGGATAACCTTCATAGATCGCGGAATACTTCCAACAGATAGCCTTTGGACCTAGCCAAAGAAAACACAGAAAGACAACACACGAGTGTGCTTAACCAGGTGCTCTGTATCCAAACTGCAGCAGCACTACTTGAAATGGCTTCCGTTTCTCTGATAGTATCATATGATTTGATTCTGATAGGACTTGAGGCATTTTTCTGGAAAATTATGACTAATACCAGTTTAAGAATTCACTAACACTAACTGGGCGTGGTGGCGCGCTCCTTTAATTCCAGCATCTGGAAGACGCGGCAGGCAGATCTCTGTGAGTTCAAGGCAAGCCTGTCTACAGAGTGAGTTCCAGGACAGCTAGGGCTACACAGTGAGATCCTGTCTTGGAAACCAACCAACCAACCAACCAAAAAAGAATTCACTAACACTAGGGGCTGGAGGGATGTCTCAACAGTTACCAGCTCTTCCTGCACTTCCACATGACCAGTGTCACAGTCACCTGCCACTCCAGCTCCATCGGATCCGCCACCCTCAGGCCTCTGTGGGCACCCACACACAGAGATCCATCCACATACACAAAAATAAAACTTAAAAAATAAGATTTCACTAGAGTAAAGCTAAAACACCAAATATGGAAAAACCTCTCCAGCAATAACCTACATTGTAGACAGTCAAAATAAATATTCAAACCAACTTAAAATGAGTGACAAAATTACTTATTTAGCATTAGAGAGACATTCTTTCATAATTTCTAGCCTGAACACCTGGAAAATCAACCAGTCTCTTGATTGCTCCTTAGTAACAGAACCCTGGCTTTATTCCACGTAGACATGACCTTGTAAATGGCTGTTTCCCAAGCTCCCTTGTACCTGGGTGTGGTCATAAGACTAAGTCCTGACCAATGAAATACAGGCAATCACAGGCTGACAAGACTTGATTAGGTGGTATGTGTATCTGACCACCCTTTTCCAGTTTTCTCACTAGAATACTGAATACGTGTTGTGAAACTGTAGCCACCATCCTAGACCATAAAGCACCACAGGAATAGAAGCCATGTATCAAGACTGGTGGGAAAAGCTAGGCATGGTGGCACATTCCTGTAATCTCAATCTTAGCACTTGGTAAACTGAGGCAGGAGGATTATCATGAGTTTGAGGCCAGCCTGTGGCGGTATGGCATGAAGTAAAAGAAAAGAAACTGACCTTGGAAAAGAAACTGACCTTGGTTATCATTTCCCCAAGAGTGGGCCTGGTTTGCTCTGAAGCATTCTCATGTCTACCGAACAAAGGCTATCCTCTCTAGTTACTGAGCAGCACAGCAAACATGGTCTCCAAAAGGAATGGGGCACTCTGTCTTCACCCTTTATGGGAATCTCATGAGGGAGGAAACTGTCCTTCTGGCCCAGCTGTCTCAGAACAGCACACAAAGCCACAGCCAGATACTATCAATTTATGGCCACATGTTACTTTCAATATTCTTTTTTTTTTTTGGTTTTTCGAGACAGGGTTTCTCTGTGTAGCTTTGCGCCTTTCCTGGAACTCACTTGGTAGCCCAGGCTGGCCTCGAACTCACAGAGATCCGCCTGGCTCTGCCTCCCGAGTGCTGGGATTAAAGGCGTGCGCTACCACCGCCCAGCAACTTTCAACATTCTTTGTGGGGGTGGCACAGCTTTCAGTGCCTCACTATCTGCAGTGACTGGTCTTGGGTCTCGTCACCACACACACTGTTCTGAGTCAGAGGCATGAATGGGTCAGGAAGGAGAAGTAGGGAGAGGTTGGGAGTCCACAGTATCATAAGGTTGACAACACCGTGTCTTAAAGGTCGGTTCACTGTAAACAGGCTGAATGTACAGTATATAAGCAGAATGAGTAGAGAGTGGTCACAGGATGGGCAAAAGTTTGATTTGTAAGGGCCCGCTTTAAACAGCATTTCTCAGAATTTATTCCCACACATGGTGAGTTCCAGGTCAGCACGGGCTACCTACCGAGTGAGACCTATCGAAATGGAACAATGGAGGCTAAGAAAAGTGAAGTGTAGGGACTCCATACTGACGAGCCTACATGCTGGCCTTGAGCTGCCTATCTCCCTATTTACATGAGAAAACAAACCTCTGTATTCAAGGAAGGGAAAACTAAGTTCCCCTTTATTTGTTAAACAGTAACCATACATGCTTTCTTAAAGTTGAACCAAACCCGAAACTCTGCGCTCACCGATGCTTGGCAACCAGTTAAACTGACTGAATTGTCTCATATTTTTAAGGACAGCTAGTTTAGAATGCTTGATATAAACTTTTTCTTTCTTTCTTTCTTTCTTTCTTTCTTTCTTTCTTTCTTTTTTTCTTTTTTTTTTTTTTTCTTTCTTTCTTTTTCTTTTTTTTTTTTTGGAGCTGAGGACCAAACCCAGGGCCTTGCGCTTGCTAGGGAAGCGCTCTACCACTGAGCTAAATCCCCAACCCTGATAGAAACTTTTTGTTCATTTATTTTATTTACTTTTACTTCGCATGTATGGATGTTTTGCAATGCCTGCAGAGGCCAGAAGAGGGCGTGGGATCATCTGGAAGTGGAGATGCACACAGCCACTATGTGGGTGCTGCTAACTGAATTCAAGTCCTTTCTGCAAGAGCAGCAACAAGTGTTCTCAACCACAGAGCCATCTCTCTAGCCCTGATATTTACTTTTAAATTTTAACATTATTAAGTGGTTCTAAAATCTCATCCGTGCTCTGAAACAATGATTATTTCATGGTTTCTAAAACATACATTCTAATACATGTTGGACAATTTCAACTTTGATCTTCCCAAAGTGAAGGCGCAAGGTAATCTGTTTCCATCCTGTATTCTCCAATTGTAGCCATTTGACTCTGGTAGAAAATAACACCCCCACCTTGTTACTTTTTCTCATTGATCATTTACCTGCTCCTGAATTTTGATTTCCTGGTAATCCCGACATCTGGCTGGAGATGAAGACAGGTCTGAGAGACAAGTGAACTTTGAGGAATCACAGCCCTCTGAGCTTGGACATGAAGATGGGCGACAGAAAGTGTAATACTGCTCGAAGTCCGCCTGCACCACAAACACATGCTTGCATTTGTTACACATGTAATCCCGCTCGTACTCCAGGACCTTCACCAGACTTGTTCGAATCACCGTCCCAGTGACAGATAAAAAGTGTCCCACATCCTTGGTTTTAGGGATGTGTTCCCTTACCAGTTCAGGACAAACCGGTAAACCTAATGGAAAAAGAACATCATCAACTTATATTTTGGTAACTGACTCTGTAGTTTGTTATGTCTTTCCCAGAAAATATTAAAATAACATAATTTCAGGGGGAAATATTTATGTCTTTTTTGTTTTGTTTTGTTTTGTTTTTTTGAGACAGGGTTTCTCTGTAGCTTTGCACCTTTCCTGGAACTTACTCTGTAGCCCAGGCTCGCCTTGAACTCACAAAGATCAGCCTGGCTCTGCCTCCCAAGTGCTGGGATTAAAGGCATGCGCCATCACCGCCCGGCCTTATGTCTTATTTTTAACTTTACTGTGTGTGGGTGTGTAGGTACACACGTGTGGAAACCAGATGTTCATGTTCAGTGTATGCCTGAATTATTTCTCCACATTGGATTTTGTGACTGTGTCTCTCACTGAACTTGGAATTCACCAGTTCCATGAGAACGGCTGGCTAGCAAGCCCCAGTGACTCTCCTGCCTCTGCCTCTGGGGTGCTGGGATTACAGGTGCTCATCACCACACCTGGCATACGTGAATGCTAAGGATCCAAACTCAGGTCTTCAGGGTTGTATGGCAAACACTTGACCATGTTTGTGTCTTACTTTAGAAAATCAGACCATCAACCCAATTAAGAATTTCAGACAACAGAAATCAATGGACTCTTTTGAAAGCACATCTCTAGAAGCTACAAGCAGGACTAAGAAAGAATTGGGTTCTCACAAAAGAGCTCTCAGTAGCCTCTAAATATACAACTAACCATACTTAGTGGACAAAATATTGATCACTGGGCAGGTTCACCTGTAGCACATGTAATCAATTAATTTAGTCATCACTAAATAAATCAAAAGCATGTACTCAACAACCATGTACTGAGTTCCTAATAGCCGAGCAACACAATGCTCATCATCATATATAAAAAGGTTTTATGAAAGAGTTCTGGAGATCACTGGGCAGGATCTTTCCTAATTCACACATTACCAATGTTTTATTGTTAGTCGTCACAAAAGCTCCTAAATCTGCTTTAGATAACTTTATACACACAAAGAAATACACAGATACAGTATACTGATGTCTCCATATTCTCTCCCTCCCTGTTGTTGGCAGGGCAAGTGTCTCATGCACAGAAGACAATCATTGTTATGTGCCATATAGAAGAGATATACTTAAAGAAAAACATCAGTTAGTTTTTAAGTTCTTTTTAGATTTATTTATTTATTGTGTATGTGTGTGTGCATGTGTGTGCACACATGCCAGTGTGCATGTGGCTATAAGAGGACACATTTGGGGAGTCAGTTCTCTCCTATCATGAGTTTCGGGGATCAAACTCAGGGTGTCAACCTTGGCAGCAAGCACATTTACCTGCTGAGCCATCTTGCCTGCCCCCAAATAACAATTATTTCTTAATGTTCTGAGACCTATATGTGTTATATTTTATTCACATCTTCCCCAAATATTACATGCCAACAACATCCTCTCATGATTTACCTGATATCCTGGCGTGAAGATTCTGCTTCATAGAAAACCCCTCAGGCTCAGGAAGGGACTGCAGAATTGTCAAGGCCGACCTTCGAAGCGCGCTGTCAAAAACCGTTAGGACTTCGTTGGGGAACACAGTGAAATACTCTCCAATTTCCATGTTGGTCTCGAAAAGGGTCATAGCATTAACCACAACTGGGTAGTGCGCATCTTCATCTCCTTCCTTCAGGATCAGAAGAATATCATTCTTATGGTACTCTGAAACATAGGACTCGAACACTTGACCCACCAGTGTGACCTGGTCACTATTCATCTTGAATCTAGGCTACAAAAGAGAAGGAAAGGATGGTATTATACCTTTGCTATTCAAGCTTTGCACACAATTTAACAAAAAGACCCCTGGCTTATAAACCTTCCCAGCTTTTGGTTACACGGCACTCACAAAATAGTATCTGAATCCAATCTTACCTGTAAATGAATCATCCATTACGTGTGCTTCAAAAATCAGTGACACTGGGGCTAGAGAGGAGGCTCGGCAGGGGAAAGTGCTTTCAGCAGAAGTCTTATGACCCCGGTTTGGATGGCTGGAACCTGCTCAATAGGCAGGATGCAGTAGCACACATATCACACAAGTAATTCCAGCATGACGACTGTGAGATGGGTGGTCAAGATGGCAATATTGCCCAGGAGCTCAAGGGCCAACTACACTAGACTATACAGTGCAACTGCAGAAACAAGAGAGACCCTGCCTCAAGGTGGAAAGCAAGAACCAACTCCCCAAAGTTGTCCTCGGACCTCCACATGCATGCTACAGCACACAGGCACCCCCCACCCCTTCTCTCTCACACATACATACAATAAAAAGAATAGTGAAGTTCTGATGCAGCCTCCATCATCCAGTAATTTGGTAAAATGACAAATATAAGAGGAGAGACTCTGCTCTATGTTCTCTGAGCCCTTTAGAAAACATGGAGGTGTTCTGTTGGCCACATACAAGCAAATCTACATGACAGGTTGCAGACATCAAGGGACTGGGTACTGTTCAAAAGAATGCTCCATAAATGTCACCCCGGCAAAACTGGAAGAGTCTACCGTTTTAGCATGCTGATGGCATTGTGTTAAAAAGTTAAAGGTAAGGTTCTTTCCAGCATTACCATGAACTCTGAGCATCCTGAGCACTGTAAGAGTCAGGACAGATTCCTGAAACAGTGATGGAAAATGATTGCCGGGAGTGGGGGGGTGGAGGGGGATACCTGGGTTCAACTGGAGCACCAGCCTGCTGCACCCAGAGAAGCACACTGTGTGAGGCCATGGGAAGGAGCCTGTGCTGCTGAAACCTGATCCCTGAGAATTCATGGCTTCATGTTCAAAAAGAAATTTTGGACCTAGACTGTCAACATGTTTTCTTAACAAAAAGTAGTAAAGTGATCAGTGAAGTATTAATGGCACAAGTAGTTCCCATATATTTTCCCTAAATCTTTCTCCTTTTCAGCCTTATATTAACACATTACAATGTATACATCATATGTAGAAAGTTCCGGGCCTCCCTTCCCTCCTCCCTGCCTTTATTGGTTTCTGGAGGGGGACTCTCTGTCTGCTGGGAGGGTTGACTTGGAACTTATTATGTAACTCAGGCTGGCTTTGAATTTGAATCCTCCTGTCTCAGTCTTTCAAATGCTAGGATTACGAGCATGCACATCACACACACACACACACACACACTGCTGCATAATAAACAAAGCATACTATTAATCAAATTGACAGCTCTAACAGGACTAGTGGTTTGCTTTAGGGCTGTACATCGGAGGTAAATTTGTTTCCCCGCTTTCTCTTATTAACACAGGAAAATGATGGGCGTCAGCAAAAACAGTCATTAAAGATGGAGAAAAGCTAGACAAACTGACAAATGGAAAGGAGCATTAAGTTTTAGACAGTAACTAAGACTGAAAAGAAATATACACTGTGCTTCACCTAATCTCTCTCAAACATATAGTGGTATTCTAATTGTACTGAAATGTGATTTTATTTGTATGTTAATAAATAAAGTTGCCTAGGGGTCAGAGCTATTAGCAAGCCATA
>CABHPR010153850.1:20114-52557 GCA_902168415.1 Peromyscus melanophrys | reverse complement strand
TTTTTTTTTTTTTTTTTTTTTTTGCTATTTTTCACTGATATATGAACCTATCTTTTTTAGATTTCCAACAGAAGTTGAGGAATAGTACCTCTCCAGGCATTGTCCAGGCATTCAATAAAAGACTGAAACTTGAGAGGTATCAGGTCTGGTGGACTGAGCAGCTACCAAGTGCTAGCCTCTTAGTGTATCAGCTGCCCTTATTGAACCTCATGTCCATACTATATAAACCAATCTAGAAACTACTTTCATATTGTACACTTTTCCTATAGATTCTGTTCCTCTAGAGAATTCTGGATAATATAACAAGATTAACTGAAGGATTCACCACCTATGGATGTCCCTCACTTTATTCTTTTCCATGACATCATTACTGTCAACAAAACAATCTCTTTATACAACCATTCAAATGAAAAAAATCCTTCGTCTTATTTGTAATTTTCATTTTTCAGAGTGTTCTGTACCTCATTCTCACTTGGATCAATAAGCATAGTATTATCAATGTAATGAAGCAGTGTTCTACCTTAAGATAGAGACAGGTGATCAACATCCTTATGTAGTAAATTGTAACATGGGGCTAGAGACATAATATGCCCTTACAGTAGAATACTAAAGTTGTTCTGTGAGCCTTGCCAGCTGAAGGAAAATTGTTTTGCTGGGATTTATATAGAGATGACCAAATAAATAACCATGACACAATAAATATCTACTTACCAGGTACCATAAATTGTATTAATTTGTTAAAGGAAGGAAATCATAACTTTCACAGAAGCTGCAACTGAAGTCACCTCTTCATTAAGATTGTGATAATCAACTATCATTCTTTGAGATCATCTGCCTTCACAGGTCAATTGGGAAAGAGACATTTACATATGTTGGGAATAATCTACCTTTCAACTCATTGATGGCAGTACTAATTTCTGTAATCCTCCACTGGATGTAATGTTGTTTGGTTCACCATTTACCCTGGAAGATACATCTCAAATCATTTTTCATTTAGCCTTACCAATTATAACTCTCCTTTATATGTCAGGAATCAAATATTGAGATCCTACTCATCCTCAAGTATGTATCCCAATTATGCATTCAGAGATGAAGAAATAACTATGGGATGGTTTGGGGAATCTACCATATGTTGTATATGGGCTAAAATTCCATTGATTACTTGATATCCTTAAACCTGTACTTACACTGAAGAACTACTTTTGCTGTTTGGGGTTTCCAATAAATGATATCAGTTTAGAGCTTTCTAGGTTCAAAAAGATTTAATTATTTCTTTTTCACAATAAATAATTGCTCTGTGCAAAACCATAAGTCTTTTTTATGAAAATATGAATATATATTTTGATATTTACATTGGTCATTCTATCAAGAACATAGTTTTCCATTAATTCAAGGAGTTGTGTGTTTGTAACTACTTGACGTCTGGAAATTAGTTGAATGGCTGTGTTTCTCTGCTACTATTATTCAAGATAGCCTTTGCCCATTTGCTTTGAATGTTCCTGGCTATAAAGATTGAGCAAGAACTTAATTGTCTTGTCTTCCTATTTGTTTTTAGGTTTCTATTATGGATGGAATAATATGGATCCTATTGCCAGTTCTTAAATACAGAAGAGAGCAATTGTAGAGCTTGGTAAGTGTTCTGGTGCTGCTCTCACAAATCTGTTGGTTACAGTTTTGTTGGATCGCTGATAGTCCCAACCCTCTCATTGTGGAGGAATAGATTTTACACACAAAAAAATCCTCTAGTATTCCAATTTCTTAAGCCTCTTAACTCTGTCAACATTAAGCCAAAGACTCTCAAGCTAATGCACAGTAGACCATTTTGTCCACATCATTCAGTCAATGAAATAAATTATAAGTATCATTTTAAATGGTGTTTGCTGCAACATTAAATGCCCAAATCTCTGCTCAATGGATTTATATATACATAATTTCTGCTTAATTTAATTTTGTGTCTATCCATCAGATTCTATGTTCTTAAAATATCTCCCTATACATGTTCATTCAGCTTCTACTGTGTAATAGAAAGCTCTAGAATCCTTAGGAGTGTGCTATACCACCTCTAGAGTCACCTCAGATGCGCCTTCCCTTTCAGGGTTTGCTGACACTTCATTTGGAATATAGACCAAGAGATAAAAATAGGTTATACGGGTGGACTCTGAGGGATATCAACAATTTCTTATTTAACATTTCCCTTAAAGAGTGTCATTGGTGGTTATAGGACAATGCAGAATTATTTTCCTTAGGCAAATGTGGGATGGGAAATACTGCAACAGTTTATGGCAGAGATACATCCTTCACTGAGGTCAGGAAAGTTACTTTCATAGGCAATATAAATCTATCAGAATCTGGCTGTTCAATGCCCTCAGCCTCAAGAAATTCAACCAACACATCTCCATCTCAAGTTATAGGATGTCATTGATTTCCAATCAGGACCCTGAATTTACCTGCAGACACTCTTCAAGTTTAGACCTTAAATGTATGTTGTCAATCAGCTAACTGTATGATGAGGTCTTGGCTTTTTGGTTAGCAGTAACTTCATCCCTTCAGCAGCTGGAAAGATGGTTCTCTTGGGACACACTTAGAAGCCTATAGATTTGTTTGTACATCTGGGAAATTGCATCTCTGAGATCTTTTTTTTTCCTTTGTTACTTTATCCAGAGATGCTAGAAATAGTCACTCAGCATACTTAGAGTTATTTCTTTTGACGATATGCTCAAATGTTTCCTGGATGCCTTACTCCACATGAGGAGTGAAGTAGGAATGTCAAACACATTTATCTTTGTATAGCTCTTTAAACAGTTCACAGTGGATTATCCATGCTCTCGACAACAGAAGAGTCTTTACTATCTGTATCTTTAGCAAAATTAGTTCACTCACCAACAAACCCTCTACAAAAATTCTTAGATTTCTGTTCTATGGGATCATTCCTGGTACAATAGGCCCTATAAGGCTGGGTGTTCTAAAATAACAACACATGTAGTACAGATATATCTTAATAAAATACATATATATAACTAAATCATGGCATAAGTGAACCTATTGCATCATTTGAATATACATAATATATTCTATGCTGTTTGCATTCTAGAAATCTGAGAATACAGTATTTTCAGTCAAGATAACCCCCAGAATTAATAGAGACACCCCTGACAATGAGGACAAATTCCTACTCTTTCTTTAGGTGAGGATAAAATATCTTATATTTTTTCAAATCAAGGAAAAATTCAAGTACAAAACATATGTACTCTAGAGTTTTGGAGGTGTAGAGCAAAGACCCAATCTCTCAGCTGGCCTAGGGCTTCTTGGAAGAAAGAAACAGCACTGTAATTATATGTCAGAATATCTTTGGTGAGTGGATGATCTGACCACCTCTGATGAGCACAGCATATCTTATGATTTATTGATTCAATTGTTAAATACCCAATGTAATACTAGTAAGTAGGAAAATCTTGAAAGAGAAATAAAGCAAGCAAATCTCAATAAAGATATTAATTACATATTAGAATTATCTTAGGGAGTTTTAGATGATATCCTAATGGCGTTGAAGAGAAGACTCAGTGGTTAAGAGCACTTGCTGTTCTTTTGAGGCCCAAAGCTCAGTTTCTGGCACCCACAAAGTGGCCTAAAATCATCCATATTTCTAGTTCTTTGGACTCAGAGTCCTTATCTGTCCTCCACAAGCACCAGACACACATGTGATAGAAACAAATAGAACCTTTAAGAAATGGCTTCAGAAAAAGTAAACAATACTCTTTTTTAAAGAAATAAAAAAAATAGAAGATCATAATGAAAAATACAAGAAATAACAGCAATGAAAGAACTTGAAAAGGCAACTGAAAGATTAATACAGACGTTTAAATCACACCAAGCGTAAACAACTGTGGGAAGGCAAACAGAGTAAGCAAAACACATTCAAGTGTCAGTGAGCTTGAGAATAAGCTAAATGCATTACTAAATAACACCAAACAGCTTAGACACCTGAAAGGCAATCGCAATACAACTAACCTTTCTAAACAGGAGTTCCTGACTACAGAACAGAAAGGTGGAAACTAAAAACATCCTCAAGGAAATAATGATTCCCATGCTCGTCCCTTACTGGGGAGCTTCTGGTAGTGGGGAGCTTCTGGGGAAAAGAAGATCCTGCTTGGAGGTGTTGCCCTAGTAGGTTTCCCATTCCTCAGTGGAAGACCCCACACCCATGGACACATGGGCAGCATAAACTGGGCTTAGTGTGTTATCAAAAAAAAAGAAGAAGATGTGAAGTTGGGTTGGAGAGATGTGTTGGTGAGCCATAGAAAATAGTTGCAGGAAAGAAATGGAGATGTAATGACCATACATTACTGCAACTATGTATGAGATTCTTAAATAATAAAACAAACTTAAAAAATGATGCTGGTAGGGAACTCAAACTTTAATCACAGTACGTTGGAGGATTAAGCAGCTTCATGCTGTCAGTTGAAAACTGCCTGGGATGCACAGTGTGTTCCATACCATTTGGGTTCAGCTAGTCCAAATGAATGCATATGTTCATACATACATATTACATTTATACATACATGCAGGAAAAAGTTTCCTGAATGTGGCAAAGAGTTATCTGCCTCTTCAAAAAGGTAGGTAAAGTTCAAAGAAGAACATTTTGAAAGTAGAAATGACACACTAGAAAAATAGTTGAAAGGAGAGGTTTATAATGAGAATGCATAAAGATTAAGAAGATTGGAAAAAGATTATACCAAGGTCTGTAAGAAAAATGTATTCCAAGTGCAAACTCAATAGTCTATGAGAATAAACAGACAAGAAATACACCCATGTACTAAAGGAAACTGACTGTACTTGGTACCAGTAAATGATTGGTTTAAGAAATTGCTGATGAAATGTCTTTAAGCAGAAAGGAAGTGGTAATAAAGTAAATAAAACCAGTAAACAAATAATATCAGAAGGGATAATAAAAGAGGATATGACAGATTGTTAGTTTTAGTTTGTGGTGTAGTAAAAATAAAATAGCCAATGTGATGTTCAAGTTTCACAGGAAAGAATTATTTTTAAAAAGTGAGAAGGGAACATGTATTTAAATGAAAAATTTTTCTATATACCATTTAGGAGAGAAAAACAATGACATAATTATACTATTATTGACTATATAGATCTCCATATCTACATGTAATATATTTATATATACACATATATCTACATTTATAGATGAATGACACAAAAGTATAGATGAAATGAAGTTTTATGAAAGGAATAGAGTAACCAAAGTCACTATTCAAACATGACTAGTACAAGATTTACCTTCTCTACAATCAACCAAACTATAAATAATTTGGAAAATACTCAAATTTGGTTTCCCTTAATTGTCAACTTAAAGCAGCCTAGAGTCATTTGAAAGGTAGTCTCAGCACCCTCTCGATCAGTGCCAGTAGTTCAAGGTGGGTTCATCCTTGTGGATTCCTCTGAGCTTCCATGGCACCCTGCCTCTTCCTATTCCCATGATGCCTTCACTTATCATGGTATCTCTTCCCTTGCTCTCCCACTCTGTCCCTGTTCCAGCTCAACCCTCCCATTTCCTTATGTTCTCATCCCCCCATTCTATGCCCTCCATTGCCCCCATTCCTCCCAGTTTGCTCATGTAGATCACATCTATTTCTTCTTTGCTGGACTATCTGTATGTCTCTCTTAGGGTTACTTCTTGTTAGCTAGCTTCTCTGGAGCTGTGGATTGTAGTCTGGTTATCCTTTGCCTTACATCTAGTATCCACTTATGAGTGATTATATACTATGTTTGTCCTTCTGAGTCTGGGTTACCTCACTCAGGATGATATTTTCTAGTTCCATCCATTTGCCTGCAAATTTCATGATATCATTGTTTTTTAACTGCTGAGTGGTACTCCATTGTGGATATGTACCACATTTTCTTTATCCATTTTCAGTTGAGGGGCATCTAGGTTGTTTCCAGGTTCTGGCTATTACAAACAATGCTGATATGAACACATTTGAACATGTGTCCTTGTGGTATGATTGAGCATTCCGTGGGTATATGCCCAAGAGTGGTATAGCTGGGTCTTGGGGAAGACCAATTTTCTCAATTTTCTGAGAAAACGTCATACTGATTTCCAAAGTGGCTATACAAATTTGCATTCCCAACAACAGTGGAGGAGTGTTCCCTTTGCTCCACATCCTCTCCAACATGAGCTATCTTCAGTGTTTTTGATCTTAGCCATTCTGACAGGTGTAAGATGGTATGTCAGAGTTGTTTTGATTTGCATTCCCCTTATGACTAAGGATGTTGAGCAATTCCTTAAATGTCTTTCAGCCATTTGAGATTCTTCTGTTGAGAATTCTCTGTTAAGCACTGTAGCCCATTTTTTAATTGGGTTGTTCAGTATTTTGATGTCTAGCTTTTTGAGTTCTTTATATATTTTGGAAATCTTCTCTGTGTCGGATGTGGGGTTGGTGAAGATTTTTTCCCATTCTGTAGGCTGTCGTTTTGTCTTATTTACCATGTCCTTTGCTCTACAAAAGGTTCTCAGTTTCAGGAGGTCCCATTTATTAATTGTTGCTCTCAGTGTCTGTGCTACTGGTGTTATATTTAGGAAGTGGTCTCCTGTGCCAATACGTTCAGAACTAGTTCCTACTTTCTCTTCTATCAGTTTCATAACTGGATTTATGTTGAGGTCTTTTTATGTTGATCCACATGGACTTTAGTTTTGTGCTTGGTGATATATATGGATCTATTTGCAATCTTCTACATGTTGACATCCAGTTATGCCAGCATCATTTGTTGAAGATGCTTTCTTTTTTCCATGGTACAGTTTTGGCTTCCTGGTTGAAAATCAGATGTTCATAGATGTGTGGATTAATGTCAGGGTCTTCAGTTTGATACCATTGGTCCACGTGTCAATTTTTATGTCAATACCAGGCTGTTTTTATTACTGTAGCTCTGTACTAGAGATTGAGGTCAGGGATTGTGATCCCTCCAGAGGTTGCTTTATTATACAGGACTCTTTTAGCTATCCTAGGTTTTTTGTCTTTCCACATAAAGTTAAATATTGTTCTTTCCAAGTCTGTGAAGAATTGTGTTGGAATTTTGATGGGGATTTGCATTAAATCTGTAGATTGCTTTTGGTAAGATTGGATTTTTTACTATGTTAATTCTACCTATCCATGAGTATGGGAGATCTTTCCATTTTCTGTTATCTTTGATTTCTTTCTACAGAGACTTAAAGTTCTTATCATACAGGTCTTTCAGTTGCTTTGTTAGAGTTACCCCAGGGTATTTTTATATTATTTGTGGCTATTGTAAAGGGTGATGTTTCTCTGTTTTCTTTCTCAGCCCATTTATCATTTGTATATAGGAAGGCTACTGAATTTTTTTGAGATAATCTTGTATCCTGCCGCCTTAATGAAGGAGTTTATCAGCTGTAGGAGTTCCCTGTTAGAATTTTTGGGGTCACTTATGTAAACTATCATATGTCTGCAAATAGTGAAAGTTTGACTTCTTCCTTTCCAATTTGCATCCCCTTGATCTCCTTTTGTTGTCTTATTGCTGTAGCTAGGACTTCAAGTACTATGTTGAATAAGTATGGGGAGAGTGAACAGCCTTGTCTTGTTCGTGATTTTAGTGGAATCACTTTGAGTTTCTCTCCATTTAATTTGATGTTGGCTGTCTACTTGCTATAAATTGCCTTTGTTATGTTTAGGTATGTTCCTTGTATTCCTAATCTCTCTGGAACATTTATCATGAAAGGGTGTTGGATTTTGTCAAAGACTTTTTCAGCATCTAATAAGATGATTATGTGTGGTTTTTTTGCTTTCAGTTTGTTTATACGGTGTATTACATTGACAGATTTTCATATGTTGAACCATCCTTGCATCCCTGGGGTGAAGTCTACTTGGTCATGGTCGATAATTTTTTTGATGTGTTCCTGGATTCAGTTAGTTAGTATTTTGTTGAGTATTTTTGCATCAATGTTTATGAGGGAGATTGGTCTGTAATTCTCTTTCTTTGTTGCATCTTTGTGTGGTTTGGGTATCAGGGTAACTGTAGCCTCATAAAAAGAGTTTGGTAATGTACCTTCTGTTTCTAGTATGTGGAACATTTTGAAGAGTATTGGTATTAGCTCTTCTTTGAAAATCTGGTAGAATTCTGTGATGAAACTGGATAAAAAATAGTTTATCTGGACTTGATTTAACTTTGGTATGTGGTACCTATCCAGAAAAATCATCCATTTCTTTCAGATTTTCTAATTTTGTGGAGTACAGGTTTTTGAAGTATGATCTGATGATTCTCTGGATTTCCTCATTGTCTAGTGAATACCTTAATTGTCATCCTAGAGCCTTCATCCAGTGACTGATGGAAGCAGATGCAGAGATCTATAGCCGGGTACCAGGCTGAGCTTTAGAATCCAGTCAGTGAGAGAAAGGAGGGATTCTGTGAGTGGGGATATTGAGATCATGATGGGAAAATGTGCAGAGGTGAACAGCCACAATAGTGGAAACCCATGAACTATGGACTAATAGCTATGGAGCCTCCATAGGACTAGACTAGGCCCTCTGGATATGGGGGAGAGTTGTTTGGCTTGAACTGTTTGGGGGGGCCCAGGCAGGGGGATCAGGATCTGTACTTGGTGCATGGGTGGGCTTTTTCGAACCTATTTCTAGGGTGTGACACCTTGCACAGCCTTGGTGAAGCAGGGAGGGGCTTAGACCTGCCTCAGCTGAGTGTGCCAGGCTCTGCTGACTCCCCATGGGAGATTTTAATTTGGAAAATGTGGGGATGGAGGGTGGGTTGGGGGGAAGGCTGGGAGGTGAGAAGAGGGGAGAGGGGGGATCTGTGGTTGGTGTGTAAAGTGAATAGAAATTTTCTTAATAAATAAAAGGAAAAAAACAACTAAAAATAAATAAATAATAAATAAAATTGAGGTGAAATTTAAGACAAAACAATCAAACAAATAAAAAATAAAGGTAGTCTCAGTCAAGGGATTGCTCATATCACATAGCCTGCAGATATGTCTGTGGAGGGTTGCCTTAATTATTAATTGATGTAGGATGGCCCACCCCCACTGAGCATGGCACCATTTTCTGGGCAGCCAGAGGGGCCAGGCACATCAGGAGAACTTATAGTATTTTAAACAAAAGGAACTTACCATCTAGTCCTGACATTTAAACAACATAAATGGTAATATTCTCAAGGAAATCCCTTGCTAACAACTTGTGAGGAGCTTTCTATTCCTGGAACTGGAATTTTTACTTCCCCTAAACTTAGGTCTCCTACAAGTATCCTTTCCCAAGTATACAAGGTATCTTGGTTCAAACATTTTAGCTGCTATTTTTTTATTAACCTTCCATATATTTTTCCAAATCTCTAAGACACTCCAGTGTTACCATTATATAATGAAACCTTTACACAGAGTGTAACCAGAACCACCAACTGGACTTGGATAAGCCATGGATATTAAAAGGAAAGTATTAACATGATCCAATATGACATGGAAAGATTTCATTACATGTATCATTTGTTCCTTCAACACAGTAATGTTAGGTACAGTAGCATGTATTGGGGATACTATTTCATGTCACACCCTCTTTTCAATGGACTGTACTGCTTCTTCAGTCTGGGGAACTACCATTGTCCCTTGTCTGTGCTTCTATAAGTAGCTCTTCCTTCATGTTCCAGCAAGTAACACAGATAAACTTATTTTTCTCACCAATCTATTCCGGGGTGGAAGCATTTTTTCGATTATCATTGGTGCCTACTTGGAGTTAATAGACATTTGTTCCCATCTTCCCAGGAAAATATACCCAATAAACATTTTTCAGAAGCTATATTTCAGTCCATTAATGAAGCTCAAATGAACTCTTGATATTAGAAATAAGGCAAAATAAACTCTCCTAATACAAGTGATTGATATTGCAGATAAGTGAACTAGCAGAAACATATTAGAAACTCACTGAATACAGATGACATAAATATATCAAAGAAGGCACCAATTAAGAATTCAGAAAACACTTTGAGACAATGGTCAACGAGAACATAGTATGCCAAAACTGGGTGAAGATAAGAATGGACTAGAAAACAAACAAACAAACACTATGTTCCTATAGATATCTATGTTAGGAAATATGTGTACAGTCCTTGCAAATAAGCGAACAAAATGGAGAGTTACGGAATGACTTTCCATATTGAATTCTGAAGAAAGGATAGTACATCTACCCCAAAGCAAGGAGTTTTGCTTGGTCCATTTTCAGGGACCAAAGTTATAGATTAGTCATGAAGTATTGGCAAACAAAGATGACAAATCTGGTTGCTTCATAAACTGAGTGAAATCGACTAGACAGACTGAAAAACTAAGCAAAAGAGAAACAATCCCCCAAGCACCAGAATTAGAAATGAAATAAAAAGATTACTATTAATTTTTTTCCAGAAATTAAAGCAATTATAAAAAAGTATTAGCAATTCATCCACAACAAACTCCATACATGAAATAAAATAAAAATTATAGGAAAGTACAAACTGCAAATCAAATTAAAAAACAAATTGACGATAAGACTATACCATGATATATTCAACACATCAAGCTCTCAAACAAATAATACACAGTTTAAAAAATTAGTGTCAGATACTATACTAATCTAATTATGGAAATTTTCCAGAAAGAAAAGATAGGAGGAACATTTTCTAATTACCTTGTAGGGGTGGGGCAGGTGAGGCAAGGGTTATCCTCATTAAAAAAAAATAAGGTCAAATGTTACAAGAAAAAAATACCTCATGAAGCTGGGCAGTGGTGGCATGTGCCTTTAATCTCAGCACTCCAGAGGCAGAGCCAGGTGGATCTCTGTGAGTTTGAGGCCAACCTGGTCTACAGAGCGAGATGCAGGACAGGCACCAAAACTACACAGAGAAACCATGTCTTGAAAAAAACAATATATATATATATAATATATATATATATATATATATATATATATATAAATATATATATATATGCAAAATCCTTCAAAAAACAATAGAAATCAAAGCTTAGCAATGCAAAATAAGAATGCAGTTTGATCTAGTGGAATTTTTTTTAGAGAAACAGGTTAGTTAATACAATGCACTGCATTAGCATTGAACAGGCCAAAAATTTTAAAATGCATGATATTTGAATAGATACAGAAAACAAATCCACATTTTTTTGCATTATTCATACCCTTTAATTACACCCTCCTCAACTGGGAACTGCATTTTATTCCAGACAGGTAAGTGGCAGTTGTGAAGAGTTCATTGCTGTGGGATGGTCTGTATGTCAAACATGTTGCTTATTGGTTAATAAATAAAACACTGATTGGCCAGTGGTCAGGCAGAAAAAAGTATAGGCGGGACAAGGAGGAGAGAATTCTGGGAAGTGGAAGGCTGAGGAGACACTGCCAGCCGCCACCATGACAAACAGCATGTAAAGATGCCGGTAAGCCACAAGCCATGTGGCAAGGTATAGATGTATAAAAATGGATTAATTTAAGATATAAGAACAGTTATCAAGAAGCCTGCCACGGCCATACAGTCTGTAAGCAATATAAGTCTCTGTGTTTATTTGGTTGGGTCTGAGCGGCTGTGGGACTGGCGGGTGAGAGAGATTTGTCCTGACTGTGGGCCCGGCAGAAAAACTCTAGCTACAGTTCATGTTACAAGTTCATGAGAAGTTCTTATTAGACATGAGATAATATGTCTAATAGTGAAAGAATGGAGACTTCACCCTGTAATGTCAGCGGCAAAACAAGCCTTTACTGTTTGTTTTCAACATTGTACCAGATGTTTCATCCAGGAAGCAGAATGACAAAATAAATAAGAGGCATCTATACTAGAATGAAGGGTAATTTTTTTTTTCTGCATTTGAAAATGAAAACATCTATCTCGTATACAGAAAATCCTAAGAAATCTAGAAAAACTAAGTAGGACTTGAAAGTTATTTCAGTAATGACACAAGATATGTGATTGAGATCCAAAAATCACTTATACACACAATGAACACATTAAAAATAAAATTAAAAAAACAAGACAATATCTGGCAAAATGTCTCTTGTAATGCAAATCACATAAAAGAATACAAGATTGGTTTATAAAACTCATTGAAAGAAACACCAGGGAAACTTTCCTGACATAAGATTTAAAATGGACTTGTAGATATAGCATCAAAATATGGGCAAAAAAATAAATTTACAGATTTCAATTTTAAAGATTAAAATAATCTGTGCTTTGTAAGTGAAAAGACGGCGCACAAGAAAGAAATCATTGCAAAGTATACTTATATTCCATGTGTCATGATGGAGGAAGAATTTTAACAACTCAATAACAAAAAATACAAATATCCCAGTAAAAGCCAAGTAGTATCTCAGTAGATAAGTATCCCTAAAAGATATAAAACTTCTCTGTAATTCATGGAAATATAAGTAATGTTATTATTCATTGTAGACTTGAAAATCAAAGCCACAATTAGAAGTCACTTGGCAGCACTCACTGGTTAGGATCAGTCACTGTGATAAAGAGTCAGTTATATTTCATGAATATGACAAAAACAAAATTGTCATGTTACTCAAAATTCTACCTCTAGGTACATAACCCATATTGGTAAAAAGCCTTCCAACAAAACATTATGCAAACATATTCATAACAGTGTTACTCTCATAGCCAATCACTAATTACACCCCTTATGTAAATCAAGCAATGTACAGTCTATGATCCCATTCACAGAACATTGTCCAGAAGAGCAAAGTCGTCATAGGCTAAAAGAGATACATTTTGACTTAAGGACAGATAGAAAAGAGTTGAAAGGAAAGATGATATCTAAAGGGTAGGTACATTTTGTAAGCTAATGAACTTGTCCTAAAACTGTGATGATAGTCACACTTAGCTCTGACTGTCATGATAATCACAGACATGTGAATTGCAGAAAGTGCACATGTCATCATAATGATTCTGTTAATATGTGTGCAGCAGGTTATAATAATGTATTTATACATTTAAACTTGAAAAAATATTAATCAATAAAAAAGAAACCATAAATTTGAAAGGGAGTGCAAGGGGACTGGGAAGAGATAGAGATAGAGGGCATAGGAGTATTAGCAGGAGAAAAGGAAGGGGAGAAAATAATGTTTTACATAATTAAAATAAAAATATTAAGAACAGCCAGGTGGTGGTGGCACATGTCTTTAATCCCAGCACTTGGAAGGCAGAGGCAGGCAGATTTCTGTGAGTTTAAGGCCAACCTGGGCTACAGAGTGAGTTCTAGGAAAGGCTCCAAAAGCTACACAGAGAAACCCTGTCTCAACTCTCCCCCCCAAAAAAAATTAAGAACAAAATTGGAAATTCAGAAACAAAATACATATTTGTGTTAGTATGGCAGTTTGCACATCCTGGAAGAGAATGTACAAAATATATTAGAGAATTTCATCAAGGAAAATGGAATGTGAGGGAGGAATCACTCAGTGGATGTCTGGAAAACTATTGTTTGTAGGCCACAAGATATCTACAGTCAGAGACCTAAGAGAGGAGCTTGTTGGCATAATCAAGAAACAGCAAGACTAGACCCACCAAGTCCATCAGGCAGTCACACAAAGGAGAAGCGCATTTTCACAAGAAAAGTGACCATGAAGTACTCACAGATGGTAGTAAGAATTCTGGTTTTTATTTAAATGAAAAGGAGAGATGAATAATTATTTCATTGTCAATATTTTAATAAATTAGAACCATTAACCAAACCCAATGTGGTTTAATTAATATACAGACTTTCACCTAAATTAAGAAAATGACTTGTAATTTCCAGAAGAGACTGCTGACAAACAGTCTTAATTTTAATTGAGATTAATTACAACATGTCGTGTACTATGATGTGACTGTCAAAAGGATAACACAATTTAACCTCATGCTATTTCCACCAATATTTAGTACCGAAAATATAAACTGAGTTAACAAGTTTTAGATGAATTTAAAAGAAAAAGATATCATATGCAAATTGTTTACTGTTTAATACAGTGATATATTGTTCAACTCAGAGAAATCATTTTAAATATATACTGGATCTTGGGGCTGGAGAGATGGCTTAGTAGTTAAGAGCTTGGACTGTTCTTGCAGAGAAGCTGAGCCCACCTTCCAGCACTTACATAGGGCAGTTCAGAACTGCCTGTGACTCCAGCTCCAGGAGATATAGTGCTGAAATCCTTAGGCACCTGCTTTACATGTGCATGTTCTCACAGAGTCACATATACACACATAATTAAAAGATTAAAAAAAAACATGACACTAGGCTTAAAAATACATTCAGATTTCAGCTGTCCCTGGCACATCACTGTCTCTCTAGAAATTAATTAATTCTAGTGTACCATGAAAATCTGACTACAGAAATGCAGGGTCACTTAGGACTGCATGAAAGTATACTTATTACTAACTTATTCAGTGACTTTAATGAACTAGGTATCTCTCCACTTGCTATCAAAGACAGAGAGAGATAAAAGGATTGCTCCTTAACATACCAAGGGCTGACAGCAGAGAAAAGGCCATCTGAAGGATTATGGACATACATTCATCCTGTGTGTTTGGTTTTTTCCACTCTTGTGCATAAGAACTTTTACTGAAGCTCACAGAAACCATGTAATGACTACTTGTCAATCAATCAGTATAGAGGGAAATTTTTTTGTAAGATTGTGTCAAAAAAATTGAAAGCGGCATTTAAAAAAACTGTGTGTTAGACTGTTCAATACCTAATAATGTGGCACACAAGTATCTATTTTATGAGTTGGGTTATAGATCACTGTTGTAACACTTAGCATTCAAGCACATAGCCATAGGTTTGACCACCAGCACCAACAGCCTAACAAACAAATATTTCATTGACTTTAAAGACAAGAATTAAAATGGAAGATTAAGGAACTATTTACTAACAGCTAAGGAGGAAGTTGATATAAAAAACAAATAGTTTTACATGCATTTTTTTCCACGGGTTATGTACACCTGATGCAACTCAGTTTGATTTCTTCAGTTTCTGGCTAACATGGAAAGTGCCATTTTCATTATTTCAAGCTTCTAACATAATGAAAGAATTTCTGTCTTCCGTAAACTAGGTCATGCCTGAAAGGCAAAAAGAGTTTCCTGTGTCATATTTATTGTTCAGAAAGCACAGCTTCACAGCTGAAATTCAATTTATAGAAACAGACTGTATTGAACATACAGCACATATATAAAACTCAGAAAAAAAATAAATGGAAAGACAGTAGGCTCTTGAGTTATACAAGCCATAATTCTGAGTTCTGTATCCTGGCAAGTGATTTCACCTTATGAACACACCATTTTCCTTTCTTAAGAAGGAACGTTAATGGGTATTACAGAGAATATGGGAGATCTACATTTATTCTAAGCACAGAGTTTCAAGTAATACAATTAACATGTGTAATACTAATAAATATTTTCTAATGTTGCACACAATACTCAGGCAAGAAGAAAAAAAAAACACTACCACTGATTTAGAATGTAAGTAATTGGTCAACCAGACATGGTGGTATGTCCTTGTGGTCAAAGTGTTCAAAATGTAGAGAAAGGAAAATTGCCATAGTTTGCAGCCAGCCATCTCTAAACTCTAAGTTCCAGGCCAAAAAAAACCAAGATAGCAAGAAATAAGAAAATAACACTAAAATTCAAGGCTATAACTAGTCATACACATCAACATAAGACATTTAACACTTTAACAATTTGCTCAGTTCAATGGTCTTAAATATAGTTAGTGTTGTATAATCATAACTTTCCACCCCCAATCTTTTCACCTTGCATTATGGAAGTAAATTCTGTATCAATATCCTGCATCCTCTACCTCAGCAACATCTATCCTCTGCATATGGTATTTATCTCATATCTCAATATGTTCACTTAGCATAATGTCCTCAAAGTTATTCATATTGTCACATAAGTTATAATATTTCATTTCTTGTTATATCTGAATAATATTCTAACTTATGTAGAGGGCATATTTTGTTGTTATATTTTCATTTGCTGATGAGTGTGAATTGCTTGGACGTCTTAGTTATTGTGAATAACACTGCAGTATATAAGGGTCCACAGATGTCTTCTTAAGAAGTTACTTTCAACTCCTTGGAAGAGGAATCATTTGAACAGATAATAATACTTCATTTTCAATAGCAGGCTATACTGTCTTCCACAGCACAGGTACCATTATCCATTTCCACAAACATGTACACTAGAGTTCTTTCCCTTGTCTGAACTTGTAGATCTTTTTCTTGTTACCACCAACACTAGTTGTTTTCTGTGTTTACTTTTTTGATATTTGTTTTGTTTCTTTTTGATAGTAGCCATTCTACTAGGTATGATGCAGTATCTAACTGTTGTTGGCCAGTGTCTTCCTTTTTACTGTATTTTTATATGCCTATTGAGCATTTGCATACATGCTTTGCAGACGTGACAGCCCAAGCTCTTTTCTTTTTAATTTGTGTTTGAATTTTTTTGTTGGGTTTTGGGAATTCTCTATGTATTCTGGTTATCAGTCGCTTTTCAGATGGATGATTTGCAAATATTTTATTTCATTTTATAGATTACCTTTCACTCAGGTAACAGAATTTTGGACACACAAGATTAAATTTTCATGATTTCCAAAGTGTCTCATTTTCATAAATCCAAGTTTTCTTTTATTGTGTGTATGTTTGTTATCACAGTAAGAGATCACTCTGGAATCCAATGTTCTAAACTTATGGCTTAGATATTTGAATATTTAAAAATCTTAGTGAGAGACATATTATTAAACTTTAGTTTCTAACTTTGCAAAATATGCTTCTCAGGCAGAAAGAAATACTAGAGGGTGTAGCTAGAGTTTTCCTGCCTGGCCCACAGTCAGGACAAATCTCTCTCACCTGCCAGTCCCACAGCCGCTCAGACCCAACCAAGTAAACACAGAGACTTATATTGCTTACAAACTGTATGGCTGTGGCAGGCTTCTTGCTAACTGTCCTTATATCTTAAATTAATCCATTTCTATAAATCTATACCTTGCCACGTGGCTCGTGGCTTACCGGCATCTTTACATGCTGCTTGTCCTGGCAGCGGCTGGCTGTGTCTCCTTCCACCTTCCTGTTCTTTTCTCCTCTCTGTTAGTCTCGCCAATACTTCCTGCCTAGCCACTGGCAAATCAGTGTTTTATTTATTGACCAATCAGAGCAACACATTTGCCATACAGAACATCCCACAGCAAGAGGGTGCATACTCACAGGATGAATACACAGAAAATAGAAATGAATGTCCACACTGAGGGACACCTAGAGAACAAGTATTTCTGGTGATGTCTACCAATCTATCCACAGTCAATAATTATAGTATAATGTAATACTTACAATATAGACAAAATAGGAAGAAATGGATCTTAAAGTTTTAGTATTCTTAATGTTATAGTATCATGAGATAAAAAGAAATATGCAGGCCAGTGCCTCTCTTAACAATCCTACAGAAACTGTCTAATTGTATTGAATTATAGATTCAGTAATATATGCCAATCAAGTAGGGTCTATAGGCTGGTTGTTTTTTATATCTAGTTGACACAAGCTAGGGTCATACTGGAAGAAGAAACCTCAACTGCCTCCACCAGATTTGCTAGTAAACAAGTCTGTGGAGCATTTTCTTAATTAATGATTGCTGTAGGAGGGTCTAGCTTACTGTAGATGGTAAAAACTCGTGGCAGGTAGTACAAGATTATTTCTATACAAAGACATGCTGAGCAAATCATGGGAAGCAAGCCACTAAGCAGTGTTCCTCCAAGGACTGTGCTTCAGTTCTCTTCCAGGCTCCTGTGCTGCATTCCTGACTTTCCTTCATGATAGACTGTAAGTAATTAAATTAAATAAACCCTTTCTCTCCCAAGTTGTTTTTGTCTTTGTCTTTATCACAGCAATAGAAATCTACCTAGGGCAGTATATTTCATTCTAAAATCAACTTTTTCTCCCATGTTCCAATAAAATTTCTTCCCTTGTTATTATTCAAAAATTCAATTTGTTTTAACTGATTTTATAGACATGGTTCCTGTAGTGGGTAGCCATGTGTTTCTTGCTTGATATTGTTCGTATTGGTTGTAGTTCCATCTTATCTAGGTCATTATCCCTCATTACTCCTGGACAATATTTGATAACCATCCTTTTGCATATAGTCTTGTATTAGGTTAGAACCTTCTTATTTAGACAAAAGGGGGAGATATAGTGGGTAGCCATTCCAGCTTTGATCTGGAAGTTCCAACCCCCATTGAGACTTCGGTAACTGTCATGCCTACAAGGTGGGGCCGAGAGAGGATCCTGAAGACCCGAGATCCGGATGCACTGGCTGTCTTGGCTCCTGGACCCTGGACGCTGGAGGTAGACCAAGCAGAGTTCTCCAGAGAACACTGCCGGACTGCACCACACCTTTCCCAGACCCTGTAACCTATTCCTTCACTTGTAAGTTACCCCACAAAATAAACTTCCCTTTTACCTATGTGGAGTTGCCTTAATAATTTCACCAATAGGTTCCTTTTTGTTATTTTTGTTGCTGACTATCTACAACTCTTCTTCTTTCCTTCATGTGCCACACTTCTCATTGCATCCTATTCTTTTGTTACAATTTTATCTTTTAATAGAGGTTACCCTTCCCTGGATTTTAAAGAGGAAATTAAAAAAAACAAACTCTTTATTTAATTGTGGCAGCACATTCCTCCTGGACCAGGACAAGCACTGTTGCTTCTAACACAGTCACTTGATTCTATCTGTTTGGAAAGAATGAATGGATACGTTGCTGTGTGGAGACTCTTGTTTTGTCACAATGCTTTGCTCCTTTTATGTTACTGAGGAAAGAGGTTAAGATATGGGCTTGGTTCTGGATCAGTTTAGAGTTGCAAGCAATATTTATCATCTCAGATGTGTAAGAATGAATACACTGTGTAGCTAGAGTTTTCCTGCCTGGCCCACAGTCAGGACAAATCTCTCTCACCTGCCAGTCCCACAGCCGCTCAGACCCAACCAAGTAAACACAGAGACTTATATTGCTTACAAACTGTATGGCTGTGGCAGGCTTCTTGCTAACTGTCCTTATATCTTAAATTAATCCATTTCTATAAATCTATACCTTGCCACATGGCTCGTAGCTTACCGGCATCTTTACATGCTGCTTGTCCTGGTGGTGGCTGGCAGCGTCTGGCAGCGTCTCCTTCCACCTTCCTGCTCTTTTTATTCTCTCTGTTAGTCCCACCTATACTTCCTGCCTAGCCACTGGCCAATCAGTGTTTTATTAGCAACACATTTGCCATACAGAACATCCCACAGCAACACTGCTTTCTGCCCTTGTTTATGTCTTTGACATTTGGAACAAAGGCAGTAGATGAAAAGAATTGATCTTGAGTCAGTATTTAAACATAGCATTTCTTCACTCACTAACTACACCTTGAGATTGTCCTTTTTTAGATTCAAACATCATCCAGCATGTATCCTCTGTATGATATACTCTACCTTTGTTTGTTATATATATTGTTTTTTGGCAAATCATCTTGATACAATTATTTTCATGGGAGAGCGCTATAAAATTTTCAAGCTATGTCCAGATTCTGTGATTCTAAACTGTGAGAGAAAAATAAAGTTGGTGGTTACTGAGCTGTTTCTCAGGCATATTTACCATCCTTAATACTCTAAAGTCTTTTTTTTTTTTTTTGGTTTTTTCGAGACAGGGTTTCTCTGTGTAACTTTGCGCCTTTCCTGGAACTCACTTGGTAGCCCAGGCTGGCCTCGAATTCACAGAGATTCACCTAGCTCTGCCTCCCAAGTGCTGAGATTAAAGGCGTGTGCCACCACCGCCCGGCTCTAAAGTCATTTTTAAATTAGAATGTTTCCTTGGTGTATGGCAAGATTATTTGAGTTTTACATGAAAGGGTTAATTTTCATCTAAGATTTATACAGCATACTTGATCTAGTAGGCCATAGGCAGCATTCTTCATGACAATTTATTCATACTAAAACAAATTTGGTTCAAAAGTTGATACTCTGTTTCTGGAAGAAATAACAACATAAAACTTTAATTGGTTAGCATTAATTTCCATATTCACTATCTTATATTAGTGCATGTATACAGAGGGACACATGTTCATGCACATTTGTACACACAATCTACAAAGTCCAAGGTAATTTGTTCTATGACTTTGTCTTGTGCTGAGTGTAGATGTAACCAACTGCCTTATTAAATAAGAGACACAGAGCCAATGTAAAGATGAAAGCCAAAGAGGTCAGAGCTAAGAGCCTTACCTGCTTTTCCGCCAGCTAGCCTCTCCTGCCAAGAGACCTCTCCGAAAGGGAACTACTTCCTGTGCGTTCACCTTTAAATAAGAGTTCTGTTCTGCCTTCTCATTGGTCATAAACCCAACTATGTGACTGCCTCGTCACTGTCTGTACAGACCACCGGAAACACATTGGAGCGTGTGTCTCCAATGCCGGCAGTATCCTTGAACACACAGAGATCTACCTAGTTTTGCCTGCTGAGTGCTGGGATTAAAGGCGTGCGCCGCCACGCCTGGCTCTCGCTATGGCTTGCTAATAGCTCTGACCCCTAGGCAACTTTAATTATTAACATACAAATAAAATCACATTTCAGTACAAATAGAATACCACTATAGCTGAGTATTTGGCTGAGACTTCCAGCTCGCTCCTGCAAAAGCCCCCATTTTGCTTTCTCTCTCTAAACCCTGCCCTCAAAGAATCTCCAACAAACAAAAGACATGGAAAGCCCAGTTCTACATTCTTAGTGGCTGTGGTGGCTGGCTCCTTCCCTGAAGCTGCTAGGTGCTCAAGACCCTGCCTAAAAGCATACCATACTTGATTACAAACCCAGCCTGTAGCGGACATGTCATCATCCTTTGAATATAGGGTATTTAACCCCCCTCCTTTAGACCAGACATGATTTTTCTCCTACCCTCTTCCCCTTCCTTAATCCCTGGGGGTTGTAGGGTCACCTGGGAGTGCTTTGCCCAAATAAACCTGGTCTTTTGTTTTTTAATTTAGCTTGATATTTCTTACTACACCAGCAGGAAAACCTATTATAGATACAGGTTTAGATAACCTATCACTGAGTACCACTATTTCAATACATTCTCTGTATTAAAGTTTCTACATGGAATATTTTACATATTCTGTTTCCATGTTGTGGTAAATTGAATGAGAATGACCCCCATGGGCTCATATATTTGAATAATTTTTACTCATTTGGTAAAACTATTTGGGAAGGATTAGGAGGTAATGAATTTGTTGGAGGATATATATATATATATATATATAATTCAGGGTTTCTCTGTCTCTCTGCCTCCTTCATTGGATCTAGATGTGAGACTTCAGCTATTGATCTGGTATCATGCATGTCTTCCTGTTGCCATGTTTCTGACTGTGAGTCTCAAACTAATGCACTGTTATATAATTTGCTTTAGTCGTGCTGTTTTATCTCAGTGATTAAAAATAACTAAGGCAGAAGTTTGTACTAGGAGTGGACAAATGTCTGACTGAAGTTTTTATTTTTTTTGAGGAATGTAGAAAACTTTGTGACTTTGGACTAGAAACATAACTGAATTCAGTAAGCAGGGCTTAATGGGCCTGGAAGACAACAGTGTTGAGTGAGAGCAATCTGGACTGTAGAGGCTGAAATCAAGAGTTTCAGAGAGGACATTATTAGCAACTGGGATGGAGAACATTCTTATGATATTTGAACAAAGAATGTGTCTACTTTTTGTCCTTGTCTTAAGAATTTGTCTGAGACTAAATTGAAAAATGTTGGACCGATATTGTGGGCAGGGGAAATTTCAAAACAACATAGTAATCACTAGTGTGCTGTTCTACCATAAACAGGGGCATTAAAGGAAAAGAAATATAAAATGTTGAACTGGAAGGAAAAAAGAGCACCAGGAACTTCAGTGTTGCAGCCAAAGCTTGTGCTGAATGAGGTGAGATGTGTGATTCAAAGTGAAATAACTTGAGGATTACCTTCAGGGCAAGACCCCACCCAGCTAATCTTACAACTTGTAAAAAGAAAATGCCTAAGGAAGTTTCTGCTCCTAAAAAGCTACTACAAAGGAAACCTTATGCCAATTAAAATCAAGGCTGGGGGGAGGGAGCAGACTCCCCGTGTGCAGGCAAACTTGGAAAAACCGCCTATATGTTTCTGGCTTTTGTGTCTTCAAGGTTTCCAAAGAAAACGACAAAGTAAGGAAGAACTTAGTTATGGAATTGTCCTCTGTGGTAAGGGCACCTGCTAAGGGCAGGGGTGTGGCAGGACAAGCCCTGTGTGGAGACCCTGAAAAGCCATTTAATGGCACTATAAAAGTGATGTCTGGATGACATTGGAGCCTCCAGGATGTTGAAGGTCACAGAGCCTTGGAATGTTTCCCAGGGAGAGTGGTATACAGGAATTGGAAGCAGCCCAAGAGAGAGATTTGTGTTTAGTCAGAAAAACTGGAAGTTCTTTCTAAACTGTCTAAATCCTTTTTCATTGGATATCGAGCTGCAAGGTTTAGGGTTTTCCCTGTTGGTTTTAAGTCTTGCTTTGGTCTAGTATGTCCTTACAATGCTTCTTTCATCTCTTTTTAAAAGGTATATATTACATGCCATTGGCCATTGGAAGTATGTAATTCACTTTTGGATTTTCCAGGGGGGAATTAAGAGATTACTTTGAGTCTCAGAAGAGATTTTTAACCTCTAAATTGTATTGAGACTCTGAAAGAATTTGGCAACTTTTGAAGTTGCACTAAATGCATTTTAAATTATCATATGGCAATGAGCTTATGGGGGCCAGGGAATGGAATGTGGTAGTTTGAATGAGAATAGTCATCATAGGTTCATATGTTTGAATACTTGTTTTCTCAGTTGGTGGACTTTTTGGGGTGTTGTGCCCTGGGCACACAGCAGAGGCTAGAGGATGTGCCCGCCCCTCTGTAAGCTCAGTTTTTAAAGGCAAAAACTACAAGGTTACATCATTTAGGGGTGCTAGTACAGATACAATTCTGGTTGACTCAAGTTTTAGGGGCTTTTCAGAATTTCTGTGTTATCTTACTTTGTAGTTTTAACCAGTTGTTTGTCAAACTTTATAGATTACCTCCCGCATTGGGGCATTCTGTGGTTAATCAATTGCTACCAGATGGCTCTTCAAACATCCTGACTTTGTCCTGGGACCTATGTCAGCAGCTCTGCGAATTTTGAAACTCAGGCCTGTTTCAAGTTAGGGTGAGGGACTTGCTTGAAATAGGGGTGCTTTGGTTCTTCAGGGGAAGGATTGGGAGGTATGTCGGGAAAGTTTCAAAAGCCCACTGGATTCCCAATGTCTCTCTCTTTCTCCCTGCCTCCTGTTTGTGGATGG
The DNA here is from genome assembly GCA_902168415.1 of Peromyscus melanophrys. NCBI lineage: Eukaryota > Metazoa > Chordata > Mammalia > Rodentia > Cricetidae > Peromyscus > Peromyscus melanophrys. The sequence goes on along the minus strand of CABHPR010153850.1, from coordinate 29,184 downwards.
AGATATAAGCCAGCTCCATGCCTTTATAACTGCTGCCATGTTTCCCACTATAATGGTAATGGACTATAACCCTCTCCAACCATGACCACCAAATTATGTGCTTTCTTTCATAAATTACCATGTTGTGATGTTTTATTGCATCAATTAAAAAGTAACTAAGACCTTCTTTAGGATTACTTTCTGTATTTTTGTACAGAAATAGATGTTTGAAAAGTGGTTCAATTTTGCTCATAACATCATTTCTACCATAATAGATGACTGGCATTGTGAATGATAACTGGGAATTTGAAATATGTAACTATAATTTTATTTCTGCCATACCCTCTGTCTTAATTTTTTTGCCTGTTAAGGTGGCAGGATGCTCTAACATAAACAATGTGAGGGAAAGGGACTTTAATTTAGCATGTAGTTCAAATTAGAGTCCAGCACAGCATGGAAGTCCTCAGGAGCTTGAAGCATCAGGTTATATTACATCCACAACAAGAAAATAGAGAGGGATAAGTTGAAAGTAGTTCTCACGTGCATTTTTCACTTTATATAGGATTTTATATCTAGGAAATGGTCCTCCCCAAATTAAAATGGGTCTTCTCATGTACATTAATGTAATAAAGATAATCCTCCAAAGGCATGTCCATCTCTCTCAGGATTATATAGCCTGTCAAGTTAGCAAGTAACACTATCTATCATATGTCCACTCCTGTCAATATGATACCCAAACACTTCCCTTTTAATCTATAACATCTAATACTTTGTCCTCACAGACTCATGAGTACCTTAATATATAAAATCCAACACTGAAAGTTTCAATACTCATTAATAGTTCCAACACTTTAAAAATCCATATTTTTCAATGTCTGCTAAAAACAAAAAAAATGAAAAGAAAAAAGAAAGAGAAAATTACACATAACCAACATATAGTTGAATAAAGTAAACATTTCTATTTAAAATGGGAGAACTTGGGTATAGTAAGGAAGAATCACACCAAAACAAGACCCAAAACCATCAGTCACTGCAAACACCAAATCCTGTGGTTCCTCATTCAGCATTTGGAGCTCATAATGTAATCTATTAGGTTTCGGTTGGCTTGGTAGCTACATCCATCCTTCTCTGTTGCCTTAAACTCACATAGAACCTGGTTCTGTCCCATTCCCTGTTCACAGCTCTCCTCTGCTCACATCCTATATAATGGCATCTCCAATGTCTCATGGTTTCTACTCCAACAAGAGACTTCACTTCATAGCTTTGTGCAATTGCTTTTCAGAGCCTGTCCACAGAGATCAAACCCTATCACAGTGCCTGGACTCAACTTTTCTGCATGACCTCCTCAGTCGTGTATTGTCCATCCAATCAAAACCAGTTATGCATGGAAATACTGCCAAGTTATGATGCCAGCTAGAGATGTTATCTGGCTCCCTTGGACAACAGCTGTACCAGCTTCTGTTTGTTAACCCTGAGGAAACATTTCACTAAGCATTTTTTTCCTAGCACAGGGAACTATTCACTGTATAGAAACTACTGTAAATATTGAAAGTATCAAATATATGTAAAGCAGTCAACTCAAAATCATGTATCTGCTCAATTAAAATATTTTCTAATGTTTATTACAAGTTGTATCTTAATTAGCCAAGGAAAGACAAGCTTTAAAATGCTGATTGATGTGGGTTATTGGCTTCATATCTGATTAAATTGTGCTCATAAATCATATTTGAAGACAAGTAATTATCTATACATCTCTATTTATCTATGTCAATTTTGTTGATCATGCTGTTATGAACCTTCAGGTCCTGTTTAATTATTTTTCTTGTTTTGGTTGTGGTTTTTGAGGCAGGATATCACAGTGTAACCCAAGCTGGCTTGGGAATCACTGTGAAGAGCAAACTTGTAAACACATCTCCATTTGTTTTATCAATCAAAGAGAGAGCTATTGAGAATGTTTTTCTGGATTCTCAATTTTAAATTTCTTCTCACATTCTTTTTTATTTTCTTTGGTACAAGTATATAAGTTATTGAAATAAATATGAACAAATGTATTTTTAGAATATGCAGTTTTACAAATAAGCACATCTGTTTGCCTAAAACCCATAGAAATAGACCATAACTAACTAACAATATTACTTCCTCATATTGCCTCTCAGTCACTGGAACATTTCTCTAATATTAACCAACCTTTATTATAAAGTAATTTTCTAATTATGTTCTATCATTTTCTTCTTATTTCATTTATCTTGTTTTAACTATAATATCTATATGACCTACTGTTAATGGACATTAATAATTAAAGATGGATACATGTAATGCTTTAAATGAAGAGATTTTATTATTTTAAATGTTATCTTATTTATGAGTTTATGATTCTCTCTCTCTCTCTTTCTCTGTAAGTATGTTTTCCACATACATGTAAGTTCCCGTGGAGGCCAGAAGGAGGCATTGTAATCCCTGCAGTTGAGTTAGACTTAGAGCAGGTTGTAAACCACCTGATCTGGGTGCTGGTAACTGAATTTGTTTCCTTTGGAAGATCAAAAAGCACTCTTAATCACTGGGTCATTTATCTTGACACTGTTAGATCTTGTTTCTTCCTTTTAAAATCAGCATTAGACTTATAGAAAAATTGACCAGAAAGAATATCAGTTACTCACTTATTCCTAGTCCCCACTGTGCTTTTCTTATTGTTAATACATCTCTTAAGTGTGGTGTGTTTTCAAACTTATGACATAATATTAATTGCCATAGTTTATTTTCATTTTGCTCTTGGTATTATATATCACAAATTTCACAAAGGAACTACTAATACCAAGTACCTATCAGAATTATAATATCCAAACACTAATATCCTACTAAGATTCTCCTTTGTGATATCTAAACACCCCTCTTGGGTAATAGCCTCTGGTCATGAAGAACTGAGTCAGGCTGTATTGGGCAACAGCCCCTGGGCATAAAGAATTGCTTGGCCCCCACCCCAACTGTTCTTCTTTAACTACTGAAATCATATGCCCAGGTATTGAAAACAACCCTGTTCCAAGTCAAACTACTAAAATTAAATGTTACTTCATGGTAGCTACATACACATTTATACATGCCCCACAACTGCTCTACATGCCCTCAACCTTCCTCCTGCTGAATAGATGGGGCATCTAGTTGTTCCAATAAAGCAATCTCAGGCTGTTGAGATCAAGCCGTCAGCCTCTCTGTTTCGATTTCTCTTACAGTATTGCCCTCTGCCTCAATGCCTGATGGTCACTGCAAATGATGCCGTCTCCTAGGTTCTGCTCATTTAAGATTGCCTTGTTTTTGAAAGACTGTAGTAAGCAACTCTTCAGTTTAGTGCCTTTCTCTTGGCAAAATTCACTCGGCTTTCTTCCATGTCTTCTGATGGGTTAACACTGTGTCTATTATAAAATAAGACATGATTTAAGGGACCTAATGAAGTTTCTTCCTTTGGTCACCCACATCTTGTTTTTTTTTCAAATTGTATATTATGAATGGAAATGCGGTATATGTCCATTCTAGTATGTTTTGGGGCACAAGTTTTTAACTTGTTTTGGCAAATGCCATTGAAAATTGTTGCTGTATAGAATGGTAAGTATATATTTTTTCTTTGTTTGAAATTGCCAAATTTTTCTAATGCGTCTTGCCTTCTATGTGTTCTTTCATGCCTTATCCATCAGAATTTTGTTTACTTTTAAGAAATGAGTTGATGGTTTTCTTACTGTTGAATTTTAAAGCTCTGTATGCAATTTTGGACACCAATCATCTGTTGTATTTGTGACTTGCAATTGTTTTCTCCCCATTTGCAGTTAATCTTCTTATGTTATTATTTGTGATTCTATAGAACTGAGAGAATATACACTCTTATATTCTTTTTACAATGAAGTAGTGTCAATTCTCTATCTAAACCCCTCTCTCTAACTTTGCATGGGTACTATAGTTTTCCAACAATTCTTGTGTATCAGACTTTTCTTGGGGATATCCAGTACCCATGAGTATACTCACTCCAGAAAAAGAGGCCTGATAGATTAAAACAATGATAACATCAACGTCCAACTCAGTGAACCAATGATTTTTAGGGAGGTTACATGCATGAATATGGGTCAGAAATTATATACAGAAGCAGAAATGACTTAAAAGACAGTTGTACCATCAAGGATCACCACATTATGGGTGGCACCTCAAAAGAGCTGGAAGCCTAAAGCTCACTGCAAAACCTGCAAGCAGGTCAATAGGTTGAAGAGTGTCCTGTCTATGTAGTACAGTTGCTCTGAGCCATTTCCAGGCAGCTCTGCTGTGGAACAACCTTTTTGTACAATATGACTATGTATTAGTCTCATTGGTTAATAAAGGACTAACATGGTGATAACTAGACAGGATTTGGGGGGCAGAGGAATGCTGGGAAGAAAAAGGGTGAAGTCTTAGGAGTTGAGAGCAGATGCAGAAAGAAGCAAGATGAACATGCCATGTTAAGAAAAAGTACCACCACATGGCAGAGGATAGATAAGAATTATGGATTGATTTAAAATGTAAGAGCTAGCTAGTAACAAATCTGAGCTATTGGCTGAGTATTTATACTTAATAATAAGTCTCTGTGCATTTATTGGGGAGCCTGCAGGCCTGATGAAAACTCTGCCTATAAATGGTATTCCAACATGGCTCACCTACATCCACATAAGATCTGAAAAAGCTTAAAAACATTTCTAAACACACAAAAATGGAGCCAAATGGGGCTTTCTAGTCTCATGTCTCTCATGGTGGCCACAGTACAGAGATGCATCTCCTAGCAGCTGTCTGCAGGCTTGAGTTGCCTGCAAGCTTGAACTGCCAGCATGAGCATGTCCAGCACACGGTGTGATGGGTTTGGGGTTTTGCTCATGCAGACAAAAAAAAAAAAATACAGATATGCAGTAAAAACAGATCCAAACAGAAAAACTTCTAAATGGGTTATGGTGTGTTTAAAAATGTACATAGGCTTGGAAAAGAGAAGAGAAAGTGTATATATAGTCGTAGATTAAAAAGTACTTTAAAACTAATAAAGTCCTTGAAAAAGGAATAGAGTAATAAAAATATATAATAAGCCATGTGAAGATGGGAAATACACAGTGAGTCTGGATTCTATGTGTTATTGTATTGTCCTTAGATTTTCTGATTGCTAAATAAGGAACAACAGCTGTTAAGATACATTGGATTATGAAAAAAAAAACTGCTGAATTAAACTAACTTATATATTTCAAAAATGTCTTGATTTCAAAATGGAAATCAAAAGATCCATTACTTTGGGGAAGAGGTTATGCTTTTATTTCCACAGGAAAAGAGAGGCTGTGGATTAATTCCATTTAAAGAATATCATGCTTAATCTAGGAAGATCTCCTGAAAATTCTGACTAAAAACAAAGAAATAAACCTAAAAAAAAACTACAAATCAAGTATTGTATAATTTACCTGCTCAAACATAAAGGAAAAAATCATCTTTGGCTAGCTTGTGTACAACACACAGTCTACACTTGTACTAATACAGGTATGCATGTTACCTGTAAAAGTTTATTTATTTACAGAGCAAAGGGACCAGACACCAATGAAAAAAAAAAAAGTGACCCAGGTGACCAGCATCTCAAAATGCCTCTGTTGCAGTTTCTTCATTCAGAGTTCTACATCCAGAACAGCTTAAAAGCTATTGGCTGAGATGATCCAGTCTCACAAAGTACTCCAGCTAAGACTTAACCATTATCCTGAATTTTCTCAGGGTCCCCTGAAGATACCAATGCCCCCTCCAAAAAAACAAGAAGTAGTCTAGAGAATGATGCCCACATTCTCAAAAGATGAATTATGGATGTTTATTATCATTTAAGGGGGGTTGGTTACAAATAGTTGTTGGTCTTAGTAAAAAAAAAAAAGAGGCTAAACAAAAGAATTAAATTCAAATATCTCTTTCATAAAAAAGAGGTATATGATATAGAAATGATAGGATAAAAGGGTAGATTATTGAATATACTTTTAAACTAAAAAAAGCAATTACTAATCTTAAATATTTTACATTGGTATGGATTTTTGTATACTGATAAAAATTTAAAGTTTATTTTTGTATACTGTATGTATGTTTCTAGTCCTGTTTGGGGCATTGTGCTTATACAACAAGGTAGGACAGGCCTTCAAATTCCCTGCTTCTAAAAAATGTCTGTCAGATATAATAGGCCTTTAGGTCAAAGTTGGATGCCCCAACATTACAGAAGCACTTTGGATGATTGTCTAGGCAGCCAGATGTCCCTGTCATTAAGTAGCATTACACTCTTTTGGGGTCTTTGATGGAATTAAAGACTAAATAGTTAAACTTATAGTTTTCCTTAGTTTTGATAAAAGGTAAATTAGGTATAAAACTTTAGGCTCACAAAGAAAAGATAGATAATTGAATATTTTCTCTGACTTTGCAAAATACATATGGACTGGATATTGTAACTGGTATTCTTATTTGATAACTGTTTTGATGTATATAATTTTACTATGTTAAAGTTAAAATCTTCTTTTTTAATTAGACAAAAAGGGGGAAATGCTGTGGACAATCTTTTTGTACACTATAAATATGTATTACTCTCATTCGTTAATAAAGAGCTGACTTGCCAATAGCTAGGCAGGATTTTCAGGGTAGAGGAATGCTGAGAAGAGAGGTGGAGTCTCAGGGATCATGAGCAGGCACAGAGAGAAGCAAGACGAAATGTTATGTTTTGTTTTGTTTTTTTCCCAAGACAGGGTTTCTCTGTGTAGCTTTGTGCCTTTCCTGGAACTCACTCTGTAGTCCAGGCTGGCCTCCAACTCACAGAGATCCGCCTGCCTCTGCCTCCCAAGTGCTGGGATTAAAGGCATGTGCCACCACCATCCGGAACATGTTATATTAAAAGAAAGTATGCCATGTGGTAGAGAGTAGATAAGTTATATGGGTTAACTTAAAATGTAAGCGTTATCTAGTAACAAGCCTGTGCTAATTGCTGATCATTTATAATTAATATTAAGTCTCTGTGCATTTATTGGGGAGCTGGTGGTCCCAGGGAAAACTCTGCCTACACAGTGCATCTGATCTTTGTGTCTTTAGGCAGTTTTGCTGTCTTTGTTTCTTTTAGGCTTCTTGTCTGGTCTGAAAGTGACTCTCAGTAGTCTGTGTAGTTTTAGGGAAGAAGGGTCCTAGTAAATCTGGACAGTTTCAGGGAAGTTCTAAAGCTGTTTTGAGTTCTCTGCTTCCTTTCTTGATGAGCTTACCTGCTGGATACAATATTTCAATGTCCGAGGGAATTGTTATACAACAAAATAAAATAAAGAGGAGAAAAAGAAGTGTGGCTGGACTAGTTTGGAGAAGAAATAATTGGGAGGCAACATTTAATTCACTCTTTGCACAACCTCTGAATTGTTATATAAGATGCCTGACTGCCCTGTAGTGTCCTGGCCACAATGTAGATGTCATGGGAAAACACACATAGCTTACTCCACTGAGTCCACACTCTCAAAGAGCCACTAACATGCTGTGCGAATGCTGTTTTGAACTCACTGAAAGGCCCTTCTACTGTTGGGTAGTGGCTTTACTTCACAACACAGAGAGGAGACATGTTATCCTGCTGATCACATACCAAATTCTTGACCCAAAAAATCTTAGAGGCAGATGGAAGACTATTAGTTAAGTTAGTAAGTAAGTTAGTAACTCTCTTTGTTAAGTTATTCAACAAAATAAAGACACTTTAAAAATGTATACTGGTAGAAACATGAAAGGTAGATATTAATTAATATTAATATATTCTGTAAGATTAATGAATTCCAAACAAGACAGAGAAGAACTCTGGTTTACAGCTTAGCCAGTATCATGCATATACATTGTTCTGAGGTCAGATATGCTGAGAACTTTGAGCAAAGATATTTAATAGGGAAGGAGTGCACTGGAGATATAGGTTAATGACCTTGGCAAAGGGGATGCTAACAATTATTTCAAGCTTTACATCATACTGGATTAACTGATCTGTAAATAAAAGTAAGCAGCAAACAGATTAGCTTATGCAAAATCTAAAATAAATTAGTTTGCAATGCCTTAGTTCTTCCTTAGAGAGGAATACTATTTGCCAGCTTTTGCCTCTAGCAGAGAGCAAACAAAGACCAAACTAAGAAGAAATTCACATCAGTTTGAAGCACAGGAGGATCTATCTAAAATTGATCACATACCATTAAAAAAATTCAGATGGAAGTGGATACAATATCATTAGAATCAAATGAAAATACTGCCAAGAAACATAATGCATTTGATGTTCAATTTAATTGATGTATCATAAAAGGGATAGAGGGAAGAAAATCATATTCCATCACATAAATTCCAGATTTTGAGGACACCTGTAAGTGGAGAAGACCAAGAAAATTAAGTAAAATCAGGAAGGCTAGATCTGAGAAAAACAACACTAACACCCCAAAAGGGCATTATTTCTAGTATCTTCTAACTAGAAACAAAAACAATGCCATTCAGATGATAATAGCTTAATGTTTCCAGCACTTCAAAAGAGAAGAAGATGAACATTTATCAGTTTGAGGTCCTATGACAGAATCTTCATACATGTAATAAGGACACCTGGTTTGTGCTTATGTTTGGAACCTTATAACGCAGGATGATAAGCTCATTGTTGGTAACAAAGGTTTTTCATCAATGCATTAAGGCAAATGTCAGAAGGAAAGGTGTCATATACCTCAGTGGTAGAGCGCTTATTTAGAAAAAATGAACCTAGGTTCAAGTCTCAGCACTGAAAAATAAAGGTGGGATAACAAGGTTATGGAGAAGCCCTGTTTGCTTTACAACTTTAATAACTATTCTAACTATTCTACAACATAAAACTTAGTAGTTAAGAAAAATGAAGGGTCTGCAGTGATGATTCAGAAGGTAAGCTGTTACAGAGGACCAAGTTAGGTTCCCAACATCCACATCCAGCAGGTCACAATCACCTGTACCTCCAGTTCCAGGGGATCCATTGCTCACTTCTGGCCTCTATGAATGCCTGTACTCATGTGCACAGACCTACACACACACACACACACACACACACACACACACACACACACACACA
>CABHPR010153850.1:0-20104 GCA_902168415.1 Peromyscus melanophrys | reverse complement strand
ACACACACACACACACACACACACACACACACACACACACACACACACACTTGATTACAACAAAAATAAAATTTTAAAATGGGAGACATTTGGAGGCAAAATAAGACCCCTGTTTAAAAGCAACAACAATAATTGAAAGGCAAGAAAGTTGGAGCTTCCATACTTGTTCTAGAGATAATGTTTATGAAATTTGCTTGGTTAAAATAAAGAGTGAAAAATACAGAAAGATGTTTCTGCTGAAGGAGAAAAAGAACCTGGGTAACAACGAATTTTCATGTTCCATTTAAAACATTTCCTAAATTTAATTAAAATATGTTATAGGTTTAAGAAAAATAGCCTGTTGAATAATGGCATCAAAATGAAATAATTTTAGTAGAATCTGTACTACCTATGAATTGATATAGTATTTATCATATCAGTTAATATGACATATTCAGTTAATATTGTAACCAACGGAATAGCCACTAAGCCACAAACAAAATAAAAGCAACTAAGCCGGAAGTGAAAATAAAAGCAAACTTGAAATTTCTTAATTACCTGAAACAAGTGTGAATATTGTGGGTAATATGTAAAATACAAAGCAAACATGGCAGATGTCTCCATAGCTAAATGAAAACTGTGTGACTCGTTAGATCAGCTTCCTGTGCAAATGAGTGGAGTGAAGTGCATGCTGTTAGCAACTCATTCTGACAGGCAGGGAAGCAGCTAGGCATACCAAGGTGGAAAAGCTGAACTCAACTATCACCTAACCAAAAAGTGCAAGATGTTGTAAGATGTTATACCATGGAAAGGAGCCTTTATAACAAGTAATAACAAATGACATCAAATACCATCATCCCAAGAATAAGGACTGCCACATTCTAAATGGAATGAGGTGAGGCTTCAAGATTCCTAACTCTCCTAAAAGTACAACAAAAGACACATAGGCACCCACATCAACAACAACAACTACAATAATAATAATAATAATAATAATAATAATAATAATAATAATAATAATATAATACTACAGAATACTTGGGCTAATGATTAGTGACAAATTAATTGCTTAGCTTAGGTGAGGTTCTGGTTTCAATCCCCAGTATGCTCGGAGAAACGGGAATTGTTTATGGTATTCCATACTAAATTCTTCACAACACAACATATCACTATATTAATTAATGTCTTTCATATACCAAATAGAAATGGGTTATTTTCTTAAAATGTTCATTAATTTTGTGAATTTTATGAGACTAGTTTTGTGAAATCCTCTTTGAGGGCCTCTCAATATACTATTTTAATGTATAAGTATTCATATTTTACATTTATTGACTTACTTTGAAATTACATATTTTCAAATTATACTTATATTATTTATGTGTATAAATTTTATATAAACATGTATATAGTATATTATGTAAGATGTAGAACACATTACTATTTCAACTTTCAGGCTGCACAATGCCTGATAGGATGGGGAATTTGGGGGGAAGTAAGTTTATCCTCAATATCCTTATAATTTCAAAATTTCAGTATCTACTCATCTGCTGTTATATTAAGATATGGCCCTGCTAGGTCTTTGTTTTTGTATTTCATCCAAAAGGTATATGAAAATGTTCTACCTTACTAACTTGAAGGAGAACTTAGGAAAACACCCACCTGGCTCTTTTCCTTTTTCATCCTCTACTACTTGTTGCTGCAATTCTCGGCCAGTCTGGTAAGTAAAAAATGGATGTTGCTTCCAGGATGCACAAAATCCTCCCCTGGCTTCACTCACTGCGTTGGTGCACTCAAACACTGTTTAAAAGGGGAGGGAGAGTGACCCCCTTTCTCTCTCTTTCACACTGTGCACTTTGCCATGACAGTAACCAAGTATGAGGTGGTACAAGACTCCAGAAGCTCCTGACAATTTTCTTCTTGCTTCTTGTCCTAAGGCTTGTGTCCCCTTGAGAGAAGTCATGTAATCTCCCTACAAAATTCGAGAAAACCTCAAATGACATTTCAGGTAAAAGGGTTGATTGGTGGTCCAGAAATGCTGACTTGAGGCAATTGGTCTTCCCAGGCATGAACTAGCAGCAAGATTAACAAACACTGTGTAATTACAGGGTCTTGCAAATCATGCAGAAGTTAATTGAACAAGAAGCTAAATGAATACATTCAGTGTTCTAAAATGAACCACTCTAACAGAGAACATTGGAGTCCATTCTCATTTTTTGTTGGCCTTTATGATAAATACTATAAAGACCCTGGATTACTAAGGTACCAGTAATGCAATATGTTTCCCTTGGAACTATTGAAATGACTGTGATGAAGGCATCCCCATAGTAAAGGTTGCATTTCTTCAGGTGCAGAGACAGTACAAAGTAAAACTATTGGAAAAAAAAGTACTTTGTAAGTTCACTAAGAGAGGTTTCTAACCATTGGTAGTCAGATATGGGATAATCTTTGGGGACATCATAAATGTAGGTGTCCTCTGTTATTTTTGTAGGAAATGATGTTTGTACACAAAGAGAAAAACTTGGCAGATAGTTAAGTCACAAAATGACATTTTAAAAATTATCTATTCTGTATTTCTAAAGGGATTGTTTAGTTTTCATGTTTGCCACCAATTGTAATATGATTAATTATGAAGTCTCATAGAGTATAGTGGGGGAAAAGTCTGATCTAGAAATCTGGAAATTTACAAAGAGAACAACATATGATGAACACTATAGACTTAACAGAATATGCTACAGGAGAAATCTAGCTGCCATTGGTAAGAGCCTTTGGTAGGAGACTAAGATAACATAATTTCATTTATTGAGTCAATTGACCATGAAAAACTATTTATTGTGTGTATGCCATGTATCTAGTTTTAGAGAATACAAAGGTAAGCAGCAAAATTCCTGCACTCAATATTTTGTGTTTTAGGAAAAGATAAACAATGGACAGAAAGTTAGTAAGAAAAAGATACAGCAACATATAACAAAAAGTCCATGTATTACAACATTTTCTCAAAAAACTATTCTCTTAATTATAAAGAGCTAACTTTCCCCCATATAAACAGGTAATATGATTCCCTAGTGAAATTCCTTGACTGACTTCAAGAATAGTGATAAGATTCTCTTTGCAAATCACTAAACTTAATCACTGTTCCTATAGATAAAAACCTAATATTGTTCCTAGTCTTTTAATGTCTTGATAGATATTTATTCCGTTGTATTTAGTAAGACACATGAAAGTAATCTTAACTGATTCATTAAGAATTTTATACATGTAATTTGATCATATTTACACCCCCTCAAGCTCCTCTTAGATTCAATTTACATTCTCTACTCACACAGCTCTGTACACTTCACTTTTTTAGCCCATAAAATCCAATTTGTGTTATCCACATAGTCTTCAGCTGGTGAGCATCCATTGGAGCATGGTTGACTTTTCAGTAACCCCCATATTTACATGAAATTGACTCTTCTTCTCCCAGCACCTATCAATTAACAAAGTACCTCAGTCCAACTCCTTCTCCATGTTGGAGTTTTTTTTTTTTTTTTTTTTTTTCTGGCTTAGTTTGTTCAGGTCTTGTGCATGCTGCCATGCTTACTCCAAGTTCATATGTGCAAAAGTTCTGCTGTGTCCAGAAAATGTTATTTCCTTATAGCCATCCATTGCCCCTGTTTATTGCCATTATCACTATCCCCCCTTCAAAAATGCTCTGTGACACTTGGGTGGAGGGGTTATGATATAGATGTAGATTTAGGGGTAAGCATTCCACAGTCTCTTAATTCTCTACACCCTGACTAGTTGTGGCTCTCTGTGTTAACTGCTAACTACTAAAGAAAGAAACTTCTCTGATGAGGCTTGAGATATGTACTAATCTATGGGTATAGCTGAGTCCTTAGGAGTCAGTTTAATGCTATGTCCAGTTAGCAAAATAATAGCACTAGGTTATAGCCACAGGTTCCTGGGCATAATAATGGTACCAGGTATTGGTTTCCTCTTGTGGTGCCTTAATTTCAATCAGAAAGTGTTTGGTTACTCCTATGATACTCATGTTACTTTTGTACCAGTAGGTATGTCTTCCTAGGCTGATGGTTAATGTAGCTCATGGGGTTCATAGCTGCGTAAGGTTAGTAATTACTTTTCTCCTCTGCCAGCACTATGAAAGATTGCCAGTAGGGATGAAGCTTCTAAGTCAGGACCAGCTTATGCCTCCATGTCCTAAGACTCCATCCAGCATGTGCTGTCATCAGCAACAGGGCTTACCATCAAGTTCTGGTGGTTAAGCAATAGCCTGTGATATATCTGGTTGTCTATACAACCTAATTAGTGAACAATTTCAAAAGAGATAACCCATTCCTGGCACTGGCAGTGGGCTTTAACTTGTTAGCTTTTCTGTCTAGTAAGGTCATTGCTGCCCCATTAGAGGATTACTACATTTAAATTATTTTTAATATATGTGTTTATACATAATTACATTGTGTGTGTGTGTGTGTGTGTGTGTGTGTGTGTGTGTGTGTGTGTTTAGAAAGCCTCTACATTCTACAGTAGTAGGTTTTCATATGGTATTTTGAAAAATTCCTTAGTAATCCCTCTCTGTATCCCCTCCTCTACTCTACCCTCTGGTCCCTGCCTGTTTAACCCTTTTTGTTCCATTATTCCCTTTTATTTCTTTATGCCACTGTTTAACCCACCTTTATGTTAAAGTATGCTTATAACTAGACCAAGAGGTATTTAATACACAGGGCACTTATTTTATTAGGGGTTGTGAAGAATAAAAATACCTTATATTTTACTACTTAATAATGGCAGAAAAATTATTGATTGCTTTGATCAATGCATTATATTTTTACCTTGTTTTAATATAAGAAGTTGGCTACTGAAATGGTAACAGTTTCTAAATGCAAATCTTGACAACTTTAGCAGAGTTTACTTGAAGGAAAGTCTCAAGAATCCAGTCATTCTCTAGACGGCTAGGGCATCTCTAGATGCCCCACAGTTCAGGGAGGAAGAATGATGAACCAAAAGGAAGACTGGTACCTGGGGACTCCCTGGGCAGTTGCAGTTCTCACTGGTGTTCTTTGGACACAGTCTAATCTTTTGACCAACTGTGATTTCTTGATGCTCGATTGCTGTGATTGGCTGAGTCCACTTGTCTATCACAGGAAAATAACAGAATTTTACTTGCAGTGTGCTTATTACTTAGCTTGAGAGATACATGATGTGAGGAGGAAGCTTTAGTGCAATTTTAGAGTGGAATGCCAGATTATTAGTGCCCTTTTCAGATAAAACGAGAAACAATCGAAAACCATCCAGACAGAAACTGCAGTCTCGACTTTCCTGTGCCTCACAGAATCAGCGTCTACCTCAGGGGCACAGACCAGTTCAACTTTGTCATTTCAGTCAGCATGAGTACCTCCGGATCCATGAAAGCAGAATCTTTCCTACTGCCTCATTACATTCTGTCTTCTCACCTTGGAAAACAGTTACAAAGGAACGTTTCCATAGAGGCATAACTTTTAGCACACCTGTGAGTCACACGGTGAAAAAGAAAAGATTAATCAGCATGAGTTCTTTTTCTTGACAAGTCACTAAAATGTACACAGAAAAAAAACCACAACTTTTATATCATTAATCAAAGGAAGACAACTGTAGAATTTTAAGATGCTGATAAGATTTTAATTTGTTTCAAGTTGAAAATAACTACATTGCTGATGTTTTAAGGAGCATAATGAGCAATTATACTACACTCAATAGATTCAGCAGTAGAATATTACCAGTTAACAGCTGGAACTCATAAACACACAGTGCGGTGTGAACATGGAATTTGCCAGGATAAACCATCTGCAGAAAAGAACTATTCCACAAATTTAAAAAGAAAATGAAAAATGGTATTTGTCTTATTTAACAGATTTGTTTAAATGATGAGATTTTTAAAAGAGGGTGAAGTCTCAATTCTCTATAATAGGCAGTCAGTTAAAATAACACAGAGAAGGGTTCCAGCAGTATCTTCACATCTCATGTAGTCACTTTATTTGAAGAGAATTTTTATAATTAAACAATATAAATATAGTAAAACAATAAAAATGAGGTTCTTTTATGAGACTTTAAGCAATTTACATTACAATATAAATATAGTAAAACAATAAAAATGAGGTTCTTTTATGAGACTTTAAGCAATTTACATTCTGCACTATTATTTGTGATGCATATGTGTCCTTATTCAATGCCTTCAATTATTCTATCATGATTTTAAATTTAACCTTTTGGTAAAAAATACATAGTATGACTTCAGGAATGGTTTAATATGTTCACGTTTTATTTGAACACATCGTACTCTGCTTATATTTGCATGTGTGTGTGTGTGTGTGTGTGTGTGTGTGTGTGTGTGTAGTCTTACTGTACCTATTTTTTCTACTCAACACCAGATATTTCCAATTAGTAATTAATTTAAAATATCAGCTATTCATTTTTCAAAATATGCTTTTATTTGCAATATTCTACATGTGAATACAATGAAATCATTTTCATTTTATCATTATAGTCATACATTTTAGACTTCATTTACTTATTTGCCCATCTCTTTTATCTGTATTTGAATATATTCTGATGTAATTTGTATACCTATATAAAAAGTTATCTAAATTTTTAGCAGTTGTATATTATATTTTTTAAAATTACATTTTAAAATTAGTATATTATTACTTTCTGAGAAAAGATCTGATATTTTGTTTTCATATAAGTGACCAGAATATTTAAGTACTATATATTGACTCGTCTGTCTTACATATGCTGTATGGTATTAGAAATTCTGACTCGCAAGTATTTGTTTGCATTTGTTTGGCTGTTATGAGTGGAGTAAGATGAAATTCCAAAGTGGCTTTAAGTTGCATTCCCATGATGGATAAGAATGCTGAACATTAGAAATAATTTCTATTTCTTAGCTTTTATATTTGTATTTGAGGACTGCGTTCAGTTCCATGACCCATGTTAATTGGGTTCCCTATTTTTGTGTATGTGTGTGTGTTTAGTTTCATAATACTTTTGTATGTTCTAGTCTCTAACCCCATGCCAGATGTATGGATGAAAGACATTTTCCTGTTCTACAGGTTGTTTTTTCACTTGGATGAGAGTGTTCTTTCCTGTTAAGATGCATTTTAATTTCATGAGGCTCCATTTATTAATTGATGGTTTGATTTCCTGTGATACTGGAGTTCATCTGTGCTACTGATTTGGTGCATATTTTGTACTTTGTCTTTTAGAAGATTCAAGATATTCAGTATTATATTGAGGTCCTTGGGGCATTTGGAGCTGAGGTAAGTGCAGGGGGAGAGATAAGGATCTGATCCCGTGATTCTATGGATAAATATTCTGTTTTTCTAGCACATTTTGTTGACAATGCTGTATCTTCTCACAAAAGTGTGTATTTGTTCACATCTTTGTCAAACAGAATATGGTTGTAGAAACATGGGCTGATATCTAGAACCTAGATTCTATTATATTAACTAATATATCTATTTATGTACCAGCAACACGCCTTTTTTTTTTAAAATACAGTGGTTCAGTATTACAACTTGAAATCACAGATGGTGATACCTCAAGCAGTCTTTACTGTACAGAATCGTTTTGGCTAGCTACATCTCTTGTGCTTTCACATGAATTTGAAGATTGGGGTTTCAATTGGGAATTTTGATGGGAATTACACTGAATTTGTAGGTTGTTTTTGGTACAATGAAAATTTTCATATTAATACTATGAACACAGGGGCATGGGAGATCGTTCTATGTTGTGGTATCATCATAAAATTTTTGGTTGGTACTTGAAAATTTTCAGTATAGAAGAATTTCATTTCCTGTATTAGATTTATTTAAAAGGTTTTTGAGATAATTATGAAAGGGATGGTTTTCCTGATTTCTGTTCCAGTGGGTTTGTCACTGGTGTATAGGAAGACTACTGTCTTTTTTGTGTTAATTTGACATCCCGACATTTTGCTGAAAATAATTCAGTAAGATTTAAAAAAAAAAAAGTAGTGACTTCAAATAAAAAATATAAATCAAACATGGGCAATCAAAACAAGAAACATATTTATTAAAAGAGCATACCCATGTGTAGCTAGAGTTTTCCTGCCTGGCCCACGGTCAGGATAAATCTCTTTCACCTGCCAGTCCCACAGCCGCTCAGACCCAACCAAGTAAACACAGAGACTTATATTGCTTACAAACTGTATGGCCGTGGCAGGCTTCTTGCTAACTGTCCTTACATCTTAAATTAATCCATTTCTATAAATCTATACCTTGCCACATGGCTCGTGGCTTACCGGCATCTTTACATGCTGCTTGTCCTGGCGGTGGCTGGCAGCGACTCCCTCCGCCTTCCTGTTCTTTTAATTCTCTCTGTTAGTCCCGCCTATACTTCCTGCCTAGCCACTGGCCAATCAGTGTTTTATTAGCAACACATTTGCCATACAGAACATCACACAGCACTTATGTCCTCAAATACATGTCTGAAAGTCATAATATTTTGATATTATGTGCCTGTGTCCATGGCTACATTACAGAGATAGAAGTGTCTTTGGTTTAGCTAGAGAATTAAGTAGATAGGTAAACTCATTTGCATAAACAAAGGGAAACATTAAATAAAAGTTCATTATGGTATTTAGAGGAAGCTAAATTGAACAAAAATAACCAAAGATAAAATTGTGCTGAAAGTGTAATTTTAAGGTATATTAACAACTAGTCACAATACAATTGAAAATTATAATAATCAATTTGAAAACAAAGGTATAAACATGAGCCTTTTAAAAATTGGTTCAACCCTAGTGAGGTGGCTCCCACCTCTAATTTCAGCACTCTCAAGACTGAGGCAAAGGACTGACCCAAGTAAAAACCTCTCTCAAAATAAATAAATAAATAAAAATAAAAAGCCAAGGAAAATAAAACAAAACAAACAAGAAAGAAAAAGCTTTAAGTATTTGACTAATATAAAATGTAGTCAAGCTTCACATAAATGTTAAAATGCATAATTACTATTCAATAACACATGTGTTATTTGCTAGTTGAGACGGCTAGAGCTTTGAAATATTACATATATATTGCTATTTATATCTCCTTCTTCATAAATAAATCATTTGTGTGTTCAAGCATTTCTCTTAAGTTAGTAAACTGCATAAAGGCAGACCCAAATAAACAGAAAGCCACGGAGATAACTTTTCCTACATTCATATGTGAATTTATTGTAAAGCCAAACATATTTATCAGTATAATTTAACAAATTTAATTAACTAAAAATTTAAAGAAAGGAATGAGAACCAGCAGCATAGACAGAAGGAAACTCAATAGCTACCGCAAGATATTATTCAAATTTTGTTATTAAAACTACTGCAGATTTCAGAGTAATGCAATTTGTTTGTATCCAAAAATGACAACAGAACAAAATTTAAAAAATAGATCCCTCTTCACATTCTCTAGTGGTATTGGCAATTACTGGGCAGAGATTCAGTTATTCTCATTGTGTTCCTGAATTTAGACAGCAGAAGAGAGTCGAGGAGAGCATGAGGCAGCAAAGGATCAAAAATGCAGCCAGAAGCGCAAGAGAACTGCACATTTGGCAGACAGCTTTGGAAAATTCTTCCTTTTATTTTTTTGTTGCAATAGTCGTTGTTTATCCTGCCCTGTCAAGCAGGTTGTGAGTGGGTCTATCATGAGATGAAAATTCATGTCAGTGAAACTGAAAGGAAGAGCATGGTGAGTACAGCTGTGGTCTCAGGACTTAGAAATGTGAGGCAGAAGGACCATGAGTTTCAGGCCTGTCTGGAACTCATAGTGAAATCATTGTCTAAAAATATGGAGAAAAGCCGGGCGGTGGTGGCGCATGCCTTTAATCCCAGCACTTGGGAGGCAGAGCCAGGTGGATCTCTGTGAGTTCGAGGCCAGCCTGGGCTATCAAGTGAGTTCCAGGAAAAGGCGCAAAGCTACACAGAGAAACCCTGTCTCGAAAAAACAACAAAAAAAAAAATGGAGGAAAAAAGGAAAGTTAAAAGGATATATATTGTCATTATGGGACAATCAAATAGCATTGTGAAACAATAGCAGAATGTTAAAGAGTTTCCTAAGAACTACTAATGAAACCCATGGTATTATTTGTTTTGAATATGATTATATTTATAGGATTAATGACAGTGATGCCCTGTGTCCTTGTTTCCTTCGATACGGCCCACACATTTGTCAGCCATAAGTTTATGCGTATTTTATAATCTAAACACACATCAGGGTGTTCTATTCACAGTGTGCTTGCACATAGATCAGGGTTTCCATTACCATGCTTCCATTTGACTCTTTAAACTTTCCTATTGAAGAGGCTGAGCTCAGTCATCTTTCTCTATCTCCTTCCATTCCTCAAAGTCTTGGATGCAGGTATCTACCTTACACTAATACCTGCTGACTGATTCTCATGGGACAGTTACATTTAAATAAGGCATGTGACTGTCCCCACTGTCCCCTCACTTGCACACATTGTGTAGATGTTCTTTAGTGCTGGCTACACGTCAATTGTGTGAACTTCATATCTCAGGCCTCTTTCTTCTGAACTGGTCTAATATATCCTCCCATGTGTCATGTAGACCTTGGTAAAATGTTCTGGTCACATTGATCCTCTCTCTGGCTCTCTGCCCTTTGGACTACTGGTCTACCCCACATATCTGGAGAGGTCCCCGACTACCACTACCCCAATGTGTTCTCTTCTCTGTAAGATCTGTGGTTAATGAAACCATCTGTTATAAGTGTGTTTATTGCACTGCTTCTTGTTTCTCAGCCGAGCATCATTCCTCAACTTATTTCTGCTACAAGGTAGAATACATATTAATTGGACAAAAGAAAAGTGAGAGCTATATGAGAGCTTCATATAGTTTAAGCACCTGTTGTGGAGGAACACCAGGTTATAGGCCTGGCATGTAGACATCAGGATGAGGAAGAATCTCATGAAAATCATACTGTGAACAGATCCATGACCATTTCTCCTGCATCTCAATCTGGATAGTTCTATCAGAACTTATAGTTACTTTTTTTGTTTTGTTTTGTTTTGTTTTGTTTGTTTGTTTGTTTGTTTGTTTGTTTGTTTGTTTTTCAAGACAGGGTTTCTCTGTGTGTAGCTTTGTGCCGACAGTCACTTTCTAAAAGGACCCAAAGACCAAATTTGAAGAAAATAATTTGTGTATATCCTAACATTTTATCTATCCATTTTCTATATTATATACTTGCTTCACGTGTTACAATATTTTAGATAGAACCCATATGTGATTTTCTTTTTGAACTGGTATTCATCTCAGAGACACAGCATGGCTTTGTCTGGATTCTGTCCTACTACTGGTGTTCAGTTTATGATCATGTCTAACTCATTCTAGGAAAATGTCCTTGTGGAAACCACTGTGTGTCACAGCAGGGCTGGATATCCATTTGTAATTGATCAAGACAGGTCAATGAGATGCTTGAATTTAATTTCAAGATAAGCTTCATGAACAGTCTAATACCGCAAATGAATATGAGTATCTGAGTAACAAATGGTAAAGAGGAAGCATTGTCTCCATTTGGTAAATTAAGAAATATTCTCCTGGATTACCACAGTCACCTCTAAGTCTATGGTCTGAAGAATACAAATAGCACTGCCCTCTGTGTATATCTCAACAATGGATTTGCCTTTGCTTCATTATGCTTAATGGTTAAAGAGTTTCTCCTGGCTATTTTTCTATTTAATATTTCATAAGTGACCACAGTTTTATTAGTATAGAATTATGTGTAATGATCTTCAGTCTACTTCATTTTAAGCTGAAAATGCATGGAAGGACATGTAAAAAACTAATTATAATATCAGTAATGCATTATCTGGGGTAGGGGCCTGGAGAGATTCATCAGTGGTTGAGTATTAACTAGTCTCCAAGACCTGGATTCCATTCCCAGCATCCACATGGAGGATCATAATCTACTTCCACAAGACACTTCTGGCCGCCATGGCCACTAGGCATACATATGGTGCACAGATAGATATACACACTGCCAAAACACTCAGACATGAAAAATATTTTTTTTAATTAAAGAATTCATTTCACTCCATTACTTTTTTTTATGTTGCAAGCATCATAGTATATATTCAGGACATGGAAAGACAATTCCAATATCAGACTTTGATTGATCAAAGAATGGGAAGAACACTTTTAGCTAAAGTATTTCAAGTCAATGAGATCATTAGGCCATGATATGATAAAACCTTGGTCATGTTAGCGCCATCTCAGGTTTGTGTATAGTTTTATCTTTGTTCTGTCTGCACTCCTGCCACAATATCTTTTTCCAAAATGAGCATCATGTCATTCTTCCTCTCTATATCAAAAAATAAGTAATTAAAGTGGACACAATAGGCTGCAAATCTTTGTTTGAGATGAAAAGAGTAGAAAAGAACTCATTCATTGATGAAATCAACCAGCTAATTATAGAGTTAACTGTTCATTTCGAAGATTGCTTTATCCCTCTCAGAAAATTATCATTTCTCTACCTTTGAAATCATATCTCATATCTACCAGAAATCAACATAGGCTCATTTTGTGAACTACTTAATTATGTAGGTAAAAAAACAACAAATTTCATGCTAAAATGCATGGGGGGTGGAGGAAATAATATAAACACACAGAAGAGGAAAGTATGTATAAGAAAACTAATGTGTTAAAGTAATTGACTTAAAATAGTTGAGAGTCAAAGAAAATTCTGTATAATAGGTATTCTCTGGGATAAAGATTTTTGTCTATCCATGTTTTTTCTCTTCACATATGAACTAGAAGGAATAAAATGTCTCCAAGACAATTTCTCTAAGGTTGGAATTAGACTAAATCTTGTCTGAATATCTTAGATGTCAGGTAAAGAGGTGCCAAGTATGTTATAATAATCAGCCATTGCTGTTAATGCAATATATCACATAAGTATCTGAATTCACTTTTTCAATTAGAATGATAAATGGATGAAATCTTGACTGTTTAATGAATTAACTTTATTATGCTGAGAAGTCTTTCCCTCCTTTTTTCCCCACAAGATTTCCAATTGACCAACCTCAGCTGCCCTCACCTTATGGTCTTACTAAGCCCAAAGCTATTCAGTTCATCAGTCAGTGTTTCTAAGTACTCACAAGTTATACACACAGTTCTGTAGTTAAAGCAATCCTTCCATGTTTCTTAATCACACTGACACCTGTTCTTGTTTTTTTTTCCACTAACGCTTCCTTACAGACCATTCAGTGAAAATGGAGAGATAAACTCCCATTCCACTACCTAATGATATTTGACTTTCATTCAGAGATGAAATTGAACCTAAGTATGCATTTTGATGTTGTATCTATGTATGTTGGCATTAATTTTCTTCACCTCTTCCTTCACATAAAGACCTTATACCAATGCAGGACAATATTATCAAACACCTGAGGACACAGGCAGATGGTAATGTTACAACTAGTCCCAGTGTCTAGATTTTAGCTCTGAGGTCAAGAATGTGCTCAGCATGTACAAATGTCTACAAGGATTTTCTAGCACCATAGGGCAAGGTTACAAATTATGATAAATTATCATATAAACATCATAATTCCTCATAACAAATGATCATAAACTCAATAGCTTTTGTTATATTTCTAGAGGTTCAAAGCTTGAAATGGGATTCACAAATTTAAAATCCACTTATTAGTCTAGCTGCAGCCCTTCCTTCTGGAGCCTAAGTCAGAGAATCTGACTCTTTGATCTTTCAGTGTCTAATTTAACCCCTGTTCTTCAACCCTAGACCTGAGCAGTGTTAAGCTAAGAATGTCTCAGGTTGCCATACCTCTTCTTATTCTATTATTGACTATAAGAATTTTCATGAATTCACTGAGTAATTTGCTATTGTCTTATAACCTGAACTATCTTCAGGCTCTGGAGAGCTTGTTTGAAGTGACTATTTTTGCCTGGTTCAGATGCAAACTTTTCTGATAATTAAAGTGTTCATTTAGTTTTTCTCCATCCCAGTAGTTCATGGAGTCTTCAGAATGATATAGATAATTTTTTAAAGAAAGAACAAAGATGCTAGATGTGAGGCAAGTGTGTTCTGGGAACATATGGGCCCTGTTGTGTTGTGACTGGGCAGGAGATTATGTTGGCCTTCTGTGACTAGTTGTCCTGGTGAGCATTGTTGTTCATGTCTTTGATATACTTACTGAGTCTGTGTCTACTTTTGCCATTTAATAAGAGTTAGATAGTGAGGTCTCCCAAGATACTGTTGTCTGTTTCACATTTCTCTCATTTTGTCTCTTATATTTAAAGTTCTGTTGTTGTGTGTTCAAATGCAAAAAGGTAGAAATAGCATTGTCATGCTTTAGGGAACTTCACAGGCTTTCACTGTGACAGCACTTGAAGTATAACCAAACTGTACTTGATAAAGAAAGAGAAAAAGAAAATAAGAGTTGAACACTGACCTTCCAGTTCAGCCTGCTAGAGAGGTCCAGAATTTAATTTTCCTCAGGACCTCACCACCAGCAACAGAAGATGATATGGGAGATATTGAGAGATTCTCAAGCTCCTGTTATTTTCAATGACTAAGGCACCCAAAATTCACTTCCCCAGTGATAGAACTTCCTGATGCACTCATATGAATTCAGGCTATCCTTCTGTCACATTGAGCACTCCAAAAGAAGTCATTAGTGCATTAAATGTTTCTTACAAGAAGCACCAAAATGAGTAGATTTAACATGTTGGTTCCTCAGACTGGGCACCAAGATGGATTAGTTTAAATACATTAATAACAAACTCATAGCCATCAATATTGTATCAATGTCCCATTAAGGAAAATTATTTAACTAAAAGTAATCCCAGATTTGAATTATTTACTTCCCCCTCCCTGTATCCTCTTTTGTCCCTAATAAAGGGCTCCTCCCTCTCTTTTATTGAGCAGCACAGAAAGCCTTGCATTGGAGAAATAATGGGAGTTGTTTGACAGAAATCTTTAAGAGATTAAGTAACAGACACCAACTGACCGAGAAAAACAAACAAATGTTATTAATATTGGAAGGCTGTTTCAAGCATTTATGGTTGATATTTGTCTTATAAGGCCATGTTCACCCTATTTTCTATTTTCAGCAGATGATTATCATAACACACACAGAAATACACATGTATTATTATTGTGTTCTTGCATAGAAGAATACATAATTTAAGATTATAGCAATGCATTAGTTTAGGCTGTAAAAATTGATTCCAAGAGAAATCTAAGGCAAGAAAGGTTGGTTCTTACATTGTTCTCTTAAAGGTAAATTATACAAACAGGCCAGGTACACAGTAGTAGTATAGCAGCCTTAAATCATAAGTGAACTCAAATTGTACTAATTTTCTGGTTCTGGGATCCACACACAGTTCTATTATCATAGAATATAAAAGATATTTTCATAACATTATATTACCAAAGGTTGAATGAAAGATTTGATGGATCATCCATCTAGGTTGACTTCCCCATAGCAAGGGCATTAGATTAGCAACCATCATTAGGGCATTTATGTGGTTTAGGGGTACTGAATTATTTTTCGTATGTGATTTCTCAAGGAGGAGACATAAATAGCACTAAGGTGGAAAAAAGCCATAGGCAATTACATTATTTTGTGGTTACTTAAACAAATATTTTGTAGCTACTTAAAAAATATTTGTGGCTTCTCTCTCTCTCTCTCTCTCTCTCTCTCTCTCTCTCTCTCTCTCTCTGTCTGCTAGGAATAAAAAACCTTCTAAACTTATTTTGATTTTTTTTAGGAAGGGCTAAGAGACCCCCAAATATTACATGTTCTTGTTTTGTGCCTTCATGAAAAAGAAGGAAAATTCTATTACTGAGGATTCTACAAATTGTAGACACATTTTGCAGGACTTGATATGAATCTGACCAGGAAGCATCCTCCCTGAGAATGAGATCTCATAGATTCAGAAGAAGGCATGAAGACTCTCAGTGAAGAAAAGCAATTAATAACCCAATCCTATATTAACACCAATGGATCACAACAATGACTTGCACAATAATAAGCCCTGAAAAGTGCAACAGTAGCAATAATAACTATATGTTGGACATAAGACACACTCTATGGGAGGGAATTCAGGTCTGGTATTGTAAATTTAGGCAACCACATATGGCAGATGAGGACATGGAGGAGTACCTACTACTGCCAGTTCCTTAAACCAATACAATCTCTAGTTTTATTCTAAATACTTACCCTTATGTTAACAAAAAACTTAGCTTTCAGGCTTCATCAAATAGTTTTCTTTTTGTAGTGCATAGAAATGATTTAAAAAGACAGAACAAGTTAAAATGTGGACATCTACTGACCATGGAGTCCCTAGCCCTAGCTAGTACATTTACAGCTAGTACATTTACATTTACAGCTAGTAGAGTACATTTACACCCATGTCTCAGGGAACACAATAGAAGAGATGAAAACATTGAAGAGTATATGAGAGACAGGATCAGGACATCTGATATGACATAATTTCTTCTAAAAAGAAAAACAAAACAAAAATAACAGCAACCAAAACAAAAGCAAAAACAAAATATTAACTATAAATTTAAATTTGTTATTTTATTGACTAAATAAAATGTACATACAAAATGACCTTTTAAATGCTTACTTCTTCAAAGTTCTTTCTTCTGAAACTTTGAATGACTTCTGTGTGTTATAATAGTTCTTAATTTGTGTGAAAGGCCAGCTCCGACCTTTTGAAGGATTCTTATGAGAGAGGGATAAGAAAATACTAGATATAAAGAAAGATGAGAAGAAAGACAGAAATACTAGGTAGCTTCAGGACAGCCTGGATCACTACCCAATGACCTGTCCCATTTATTCAAAAGGGATTTTTGTAACAATGCCAAGGGGTGAGGCAAAAGACCTCTCCCTTGCAAGATCAAAGCACACCTTACAGCCAAGTATAGATGCTTCCAAATAGCTGGTAACCACACCTGTGACAAAATCATTTCCTTATGAAGCTCTGCTGGGTAAAGCAAGCTCAGATTCTCTGACTGTGAGTAATTTGGGCCTCCACAATCTCTCTCTTCTTAATAATATAAATCTCAAGTGAGGGTACAGAGCTTAACTATATGCAGCTCAGAAACAGCTTTCCACTGCAAGTAACTGGAATTATTATAGCAATATTCCTACTCCCTATGGCTGCTATGCCTCCTAGTAAAGGAGTAGAGGATGAAAAAGATAGAATGGTGCTTTTGAATGGGTCTAAGATGTCTATAGCAGTCTTAGCTGCACCAAGCCCTTTTTTAAATCAATAAACTCTTGACACAACTGCATTAAATAAATCAGCAAACTGATCTGCATCAAACCTAAAGGCCCCCTTAGCATCACCAATCCATGGTTCATCAATATCAACAGATTAACATAATTCTAGCATGAATATTACTATACACAGTTACAATTCTCACAAACTTACATCCAAAAGCAAACTTTTAATAGAACTATTTACACTTTACAAACTTTAGCAAATATCCAAAAGCAATTTCTTACTAGAACTATACAAAACGTAGGGTACATTAACACAAGTTAACATTAATCAACTCAAGGAGCAATAAAATATTGTTTTTTTCAAAAATTAAAGAGACTGAGGAATACTGACTCCCCCTTTTCTTTCTAATTTTCAAAGCTGCATCTTGAGCCTGGGTGGAATAAAACCAAACTTCCTCATTTAAACAGTTCTATTTTTAACACAAAACAATTTGTGAGTCATCACAGTTAACAAAGCATATATGTATACACAAAACAGTTCCATTACAATTGACCACTCCTGTCCATCTCATTTCTTAAGTCTGAGAAATTCAAAAAGACAGTTCTGGTATGAGTCTTAAAGTTCCACTGAAGCTCTCAAAATCAGGGCCTGGCTCATCAGCTGCCTTGAAGTCTTTGTATAGCTGTCAGAGTCATAATGACTCTGAATCAAACAGCTCCAAATATGAGGAGTCCCATAACCAAAACTTATTGCTGTTTCCCTGAATGCAACAATTCAGTTCAAACAGTCTCTGAAACTTTTGTACTCAGCTCTTGGCTGTGCTTTGCAATCTGTAACCTTCCATTAGGCAGTTTTGCTCCAGGGCAAAAGCTATTACCTCCACAATAGCTGGGTGGTGCAGAGTCTTTTCAAAAGAGACCTTCGATTAGCCAGCAAACAGAAACTGCATGGATTTGGCTCCTGGCTTCTCCCATTGCTTTTGCAGTCTCAGTCTGTCTGTGACTTCCAACACTCGCCTGTCCACCCAGTGACCCCAGTGTCCTAAGGCTGTCAATTGCCTTGTGTCACAAGGGCTCAAAGTGCCACCCAGCTCTGCTTGGGGTCCTCCTCCAATTGCTGCCCTGCTTGTATGACCAAAAACCTGGTCAGGGCCCCTGGCTCTACCACATTCTGCCTCTAGGAGCTCGGGCTGCTCTAGATTCCAGCGTCTCTGCCATTCAGTCTGGAGCATGGCTCTGCCTCACCTCCACAGCTCTTTGTGCTCCAGCATGTCTCAGCTGTGAATCTAGCTTCTTCTGCTCTCCCACAGCATCACTGCTGGGCACTCGCTGCCAGGAAGTCAGGCTCCTAGCAACAGACCTCCTCTTGCCACTGGTGTCCGAAGTCTCTGATGCTGCTCTCGCAGCTGATGCCTGCAAGTTGCCTCTCATACCATGTGGCATCTCTACTTGGCTCCTCATTTAGGCTTCTTCTTGGCAGAGAGCTTGCAGATCCTTGTTGCTCACACTGTCTCTGCTCAAACTGCCAATACTGTTTCTCCACCTTGGGCAGCAGTTTTGTCTCCACAGGGCTCTCAGTGTCTGCTGTTGGTGGTGACTTCTTGGGCCTCTGAAGCCACTTGGACTGCTAAGTTCGCAGTGGCAATGTCCACTAGGTCCTGGGCACAGCTTTCTGTGTCCCAGGTTCTGCTCATATTCAGGGGAAAAACTACTCTTACCCTAAGTGACTTTCTTTTTTTTTTTTTCCTTTCCTTTTCTTTTACTTATTTGCTGGTTTTCTCTTAAACTTCTTTTTTTCAATATTTTTTAAAGGAATTTTTTATTCATTTTACATATCAACCACAGAACCCTCACTCTTACTTCCTCCTATACCTCCAGTCTCCCCACTCCCAACTCACCTCTAATTTCCTCCTCCAACAAGTGATGGCCTTGCATGGGGAGTCAGCAGAGCTTGGTACATTCAGTAGAGGCAGGTCCAAGCCCCTCCCCATACATCAAGGCTGGGCAAGGTGTTCTACCATAGGTAGTGGGCTCCAAAAAGCCAACTCATGCACCAGGGATGGATCCTGTTCCTACTGTAATGGGACCCATTAAGCAGATCAAGCTACACAACTGTCTTACTTATTGAGAAGGCCTAGTCCAGTCCCATGGAGGCTCCACAGCTGTTGGTTTAAAGTACATTAGTACACACTAGTTTGGTTTGGTTGTCTCTGCAGGTTTCCCCATCATGATCTTGATGCCCTTTGCTCATAGAATTCCTCTTCTTTCTCATCGACTGGACTCGTGGAGCTCGACCTGGTGCTTGGCTGCAGATTTTTGTATCTGCTTCTATCAGTTATTGAATGAAGGTTTTATAATGACAGTTAGGGTATTCACCAATCTGATTAATAGGGTAAGCCTGTTCAGGCACCCTCTCAACTATAGCAAGTAGTCTAAGCTGGGGTCATCCTTGAGGATTCCTGGGAACTTTCCTGTTTCTCTCTATTCCCATGATGTCTCCCTCTATTATGGTATCTCTTTCATTACTCTCCCACTCCATCCCTCTTACAGCTCACTTAACCATTCCATTCTCTTATGTTCTCATCCCCCACCCACTGCTCTCCATTGCACCCCTGATCCCCAATTTACTAATGGAAACCTCATCTACTTCCCCTTCCAAGGGTGACCCATGCATCCCTCTTAGGGTCCTCCTTGTTAGCTAGCTTCTCTGGAGCTAGGGTTATAGTTTGCTTATCCATTGCTTTACATTTAGTATCAACTTATGAGTCAGTATATACAATGATTGTCCTTCTGAGTCTGGGTTTTCTCAATTAGGATGATATTTTCTAGTTCTATTCATTTGTCTGCAAATTTCTTGGTGTTGCTTCTTACTGCTGAGTAATACTCC
>CABHPR010153849.1:0-14410 GCA_902168415.1 Peromyscus melanophrys | reverse complement strand
TTTTTTTTTTTGGTTTTTTCGAGACAGGGTTTCTCTGTGTAGCTTTGTGCCTTTCCTGGAGCTCACTTGGTAGCCCAGGCTGGCCTCGAACTCACAGAGATCCGCCTGGCTCTGCCTCCCGAGTGCTGGGATTAAAGGCGTGCGCCACCAACGCCCGGCTTCTCTTGAGTTTCTTTTGTCAGGCAATTTTATCATATTCGTGAGAAAGCAATTAAGGCAAAAGGGGAGAAGGGGAGATAAAGTTGGCGAAGGACTGAGCAAAGTAAGAGGGAGCAGATAAGGAAAAATGGAGTGTAGAACTTACAAGTTGGAGTGTTTTAAGTCTAGGATAGTGATTATAGGTTCTTCCATGGTCAATATAAGTTTGGAGTCTGCTAAGAAGGCAAGTGAAAACTACTAAAGGTTGTCACAGGGCAGCAACAGCAGCAAAGGACAAGACCATTAGAACCTAGAGACAGAAGGTTCAAAAGACTGGCTGGAACTCTGCATCCCTTGTTCAGGTAAGTAATAATCAATAGTGTTTATACAAATCATGATGCAGATGAAGAGGTGGTATGGAGAAGGATCAACAGACTTTTTGAATGATAAAATCCAGGGAGCACAGAAGAAAATGTAATCAAGATAAGGCTGGACTAGTAGTTTTACTAAGAAGAAGGAAAGAAGAGCTACCAGTCATGATGACACTGAGGTTATATGGATGTCATTTGTATAACATGTTCAGCAAGTAGTAAAAGTCAGTTTTGATTCCACAGCAATCTACTTGGTGATACAGTGTATAGTGAGATTACCTGCACAAGCATGAAGGCATGGCTATTCAAGGGACAGACAGAGGAATCACTATATACAGTAGCAGTGGGAACAAGAAAGGCTGTGTCAAAGCTGCGTCACGTAGGCTGAGCCACTGGGTGTTGGGAGGAAATTATAAGAACATTTGGGCAAGAAGTCAGCATGTAGAATTAACATGGGCCAGGGAAGCAGAGGCAGGGAGTGTAATTGACTGATTTCACAATGTTGCCAGAGAAATCAAAGGAGAAAGATGGAGCAATGGGTTGAAGAATTTAGCCTTGGTGAAGGAAGTCTTTTACTGCAGTAAACAATTCTATCAATGCCTTTGGATATGACTTTTCAGTTCAAAAGTAGATATTTATTTACCTTAACACAAATTTCTCCAAAATGTTTTCCTTGAGTGTGTGGTTTACACTGTGTTTTAAAAGTCACATTGCACTCAACGAAGGTCATGTGCAAACCATAAATATACCATACTTTATTTGAGTTCTTGGAGCATGAGAAATTGGATGCTGTATTGTGAAAGACAGAGGCACTAGATAAGCTAATGGTTTGAGCAAACAGACTATGTGTTTTTATATTAAGCTGAAAAGATTTTTTCTTTTATGCCCACATTGCTTATACTTGGTTTTAGTTTCACGTGTAGATATGTGTAGGTAATGGCTCTGGGTTTGTTACTAATTATTTTTGAAGCATGGGACAAAGTATTTGATTTCTGTGGGTCTCAGTGATCTATTTTAAGCACAAAGGTTAGTGACTGGATAATCTCTTGGTCATATTATAGTTAGAGAATGCTATATTTGTTCCTTGGTTTAGATATATTTGAGGGAATGTTTTAGAATTGCTGTGTGGATATGATTGGCAGGATGAGAACATTGGTAAAGATTTAAGAAAAATTTTCAGGAATTATGTACTGAACTATTTATTTGGGGATGAGGGAAAGACATGAATGAGATCCAATACATAATGTATATCTATTTGTAAAAAATATAGAATAATTTCTGACATTTTTATATATAATTTGGGAAAGACAATTTGATAAATATAATACAGATAAACAATATTTTATGTGGTTATATTATGCTTCCAGATATGAGTTTTCTTTTAATTCACTATGGGAGGCATGGAAGTTCTTGTGCTAATAGATAAGAACTAGGGGAGCCCGAAATGTTAAGTACATAAGATTGTCTCTTCAAGGGGAAAGATATATAACCTGTTTTATTCTAAGAAGGCTGGGAGTGGATGTGGTTAATAGCCTGGTGACCTTTGCACTCTGTGGTCACAGCAGATCCTCCAACAGACCCTTATCATGAGTTGTTTTTCTCAGTCAATCCACAGAACATATCTTTATGGAGGATGTTACACAATTTACAAAATTTACAAAAAGTTTCAATGTGGTCATGTCTTATGGTTTGTTGTGCACATGAGGTTAAGTTAATTATTCACCAGGATTTTTTTTTTTTTTTTTACCAATATATGCTGTGCTTAAATATGCCTAAAATAAACTACTTGGGGTCATATTCTTGAAGTTTGAATCAACACCAGCTACTGAATTGTGTTGAGCCATACTACCCTCTTGCCTGCTGTGCAGAGTGTTACTTTTCTGCCTATGGTGGTTGCAGAGACCCCCACAGTTTACTGAATAAATATCCCAGTAGCAGTCCTAATCATCTTGACAGTCATTACCTGTATTCTATTACCTCTTGGGAAGTCCCACAAGAGGAGGAAGGGAGCAGCAGCGAAGCTTATTTGATGCAGGATGTTTTATGCCATGCTCCTTTTCAGATGGAAGAAGTGGCGGACCCTGAAGGGGAGGAGGCATGAACTAGAGTATGGAGGGCCTATGGAGATGCATTCTTTGCCTTCAGAATGCTGTGGGATAATAAGCCACTTGAAAAGTTAGTGGAAAGAACCACAGGCCATGGGAAACTGCTGTCTTGCCATGTGGTCCTCAAGAACAGTGGACAGGAGAGTGGGCAGTGTATATGAGCGTACTGGTTAAAGCAGGATGGACATTGTGTGTGGATTGGTCCGCTACTTTCTATTGAGTTTTCCCTTTCTCCACTGTCCCTAGAAAACAGCTCTAGAAGTCCTTGTTTGTGGAAGTTGGTTGGGTTGTTGCCAGTTAATTTCTGATTTCAAGAAACATCTCTGTACCTACTGTTTGCTCTGAGAAGACACCCCCAACTCAGTGTAACAGGATGCAGGTATATCTTTGGGGGAGTGGGAAAGGAAGAGACAAAGATTTTTCACATCATGACACTTTCAAGAAATAGCAAAATGTTTTAGTATCTGTAAAAGCAGCAAGGTGTCGTGACACTTCTGGGCTGTAAATAGCACTCTTTCAGAACTGGGAACTTAATTTGAGGCATCCTGCCAATCTCCCCCTCTTCCTTTCCACCACACATGCTCTAATACCTGTCCTAGGCAATCCTGTCAGCTGTGACTTTGTGCTCTGACCAAACTTTCACTACTTTGGTATTAAATTGGATTTGAACTTGGGTCTCAATTCAAGTCAGTTCAATTAACATTTGTTGAACACCCACAAGGCGAGGTCTATAACCTTCACTGTAAGTCACACCCAAACCTTTCTCAACAAGCAAATTGAGCTGGAAGTCTGAGAGAACCCTTCATTCCTCTAACTCTTCCAGGGCCTTTCA
Source organism: Peromyscus melanophrys (assembly GCA_902168415.1). NCBI lineage: Eukaryota > Metazoa > Chordata > Mammalia > Rodentia > Cricetidae > Peromyscus > Peromyscus melanophrys. The sequence continues at coordinate 10,964 of CABHPR010153849.1, read as the reverse complement.
GTGTTTTGTTGCTTAAAACACCTTAGGATTGTGCTAGCAATTCAGGGATATTTGATAACCGAGATGGCTAAGAAACTGGGTTTCATTTGGACCTTTATTCTATTTGGCAGAATGGGTCCTGTCAAAGATTTGATAGGTCATATTTAAACTGTGAGGTCATAATCAGCATGGACAAAATTTTAGTTTATTGCTACTAGCCCTTCAGAGATTTAAAATAAAGTATATACTCAGAATCTTTCATGCATTCATTAGTTTGGTTTGTATTTTCCAATTACTATTTGCTAAACCATTCTGGAAGGGTTGGGTGTTGCAGAAAGAAATCTAAATTGGCCTCATGGTGATCAGAATAGTCTGGCCTAAGTAGCTGATTCCACATGAGTTCCTTACTTTAGTAAGAATGATCCTAAGTCACATACTTGGCAAGTTTAATGATCAATGACACATTTGTCATTAACATATGATTCTTATAAGCAATGAGATCATTAGAGGTATAAACTGCCTTTGCTTTGTCTATGCAAATGCATTTAAAACAGTTTGCTGGCTGGGACAGGGGCTTTAATAATATTTTCATAATAGTAATATTATTGGAAAAACAATGATATTTTCCAGATTATTGCTCTTGGTCATAGAGATAAGAGGCATGGCCAATATCTCTTGTAGCTTGACAAACTCCTTGGCAGAGACTAGGTGTGATGTTAGAAGATGATCTTTGCTCTCTTTTCTTGGACAACTGATGAAGACATTGCTTTTACTAACAGTTAAGGAGGAAAAGAGAGACTTGTGTGTCAAGGTAAAGCAGCAATCAAGATCATTAGCATTAGGAGCCAGAGGGGATATATGGACTAAGGAAAAAGTCATGCCCTGAATTATATTTTTTCAATTTATTCATTAAAAACATATTCTGAGTCCTTAGCACACTTTGAGCATAACTCTAAATGTTGGAAACACATATCGCTGAGCATAGAGCCCAGTTATCATACTAAGGTCAGTTGAATTACAGAAAATCAGACTCCATGAAGGGGAGGTTGGGGAAATGTCCAAACTACACTTCAGTCACCTCAGAACTTCAAGATGAAGTTAATAGTTGGTCAAACTCACAGGCTGCATTCAGTAATTCAGTTCATTTGATTTTTTTTCACTTTCATACAATAATGAGTCATAACTAAAGATGTCATTAAAATACTATTTGTTTTTTCAGAAAGTTTGAGATCATGAAAGTTTTATTTAACTTGAAAATGTATTTTTTCACTGTTTCATGTATCTATTTCTCCTATTCATGTATGTTCTATCTACTTATTTACTAATTACTTTTATAGTTCTGTACATAAAAAGTTGTTTTTCAAGGAAAACCTTAACATTTTATCTACTAGTTAATTATTACTGGCATCTAGCATTATCTTTTGAAATTTCAAGCGCAATGATTAAAAACATAAAATTTTACATAAATTGTTTTTGAAAATTGAAATACAGTAATATAAAATTGTAATGTGTTCCTTTTTATAGTTTTAAAATATTGTATTTAACCTCTTAATTGCCCTTATTTTTGGACATTCTTGCTTATCAAGTATTCTTCCTCTGTTAAGGTACATATCCACTATATTCTGAATGATATTGCAATATTGCATAGCTGCCCATTTATTCTATGTTGAAATTGTTTGACAACCATGATCTGGCTGTGCTTGTGGGGGTAAACATCTTTCTTACAGTGGCGCTATTATTTATAATTATTATAAACTATGCTATTTAGACTCCTGGAATAAATGTGTAAAAATAGTTTCTATATAGATGACACTTATTCTTTGGAAATGTCTATTTAGTGAAACATACACAAAAAGTAATGTTCTATTACTGTAAAAAATGAAAGCTACTAAAAGTAAAGAAAATATTGTATTTAGTTAGTATACAAAGGTCTTTAAGTCTCCCAAGCAAAATGTACTAAGATAATTAATAAATGGGAGAAAAGTGAACTAGAATTCTAACGAGGAAATCCAGACTCAAAAAAAAATTACCCTGTTTCAAAGTCAAGAACTGAGACTAAGAATACACACTTATCCATATACATTGAAAGAAACTGAAATGTCTGTGGAACACTTTTGAAAACAATTTCCACAATTACCAACTTTTTAATAATTAAGCATTTAGTTCTTCTGCTGCATTCTTTCTAGGAGTTCCTTGGTAATGAGTAGCTACCAAATGATCTGACAAAACGTCAAGGATCTATATTTAACATAGAAGGCATGCTGAATAATTGCAAGCAGTGTTTCAGCTTACATAGCATGGGGGTATTTTGGTATAATTGAGTTATTCCTGAATAACATGAGTTTTAATTACCCAAAGTTTTAGGAAAGAGTTCTCTTACCTAAAATTCAAGCACAAACAAAGACACATCACATACAAAAATGTAGTCGTCCATATAGCTTATTAAGTACCACTATGTCCATATAAAATCATCAGAGATGGGTTTCTTTAGATTAATAGTTGCAGTAATATAAAACTTCCAGATTAAGTCAGGTGGCAACTAAACTGGAACATACCTACCTCCTATGTCTGCATCTTCCATAGTAGACACTGAATAGATCACTTTGGCACAATGGCTAATTTTTCCTCAGATATTTAGTATCAAGAGATCAAGTAGCCAACAACAGCAGCACATTCTATGAACACAGAACTAAATAGTTCTCATTCAGTCTGTCTCTTTGGCTTTTAGATGCCTGGTTTGTGACTTGGGACATTTCGGAACTGAATTCCAAAGTGAAGGCACACTAAATATGGGTCACAGATGATCTGGTGTCTGTTGCATGACTAGTTTTTGTAAAGGGCTAGCGTTCTTCCATAAATGATGAAGGTTCTCAGAAATAACATGAATTTAGCATTCATGGGCTTCCCATGAAGCCACAATATTGGTTCCTCATCTTAAGAAACATAGAAATTTAAAAGTAAGAAATAAACAAGACACATGAAATGGAGAAAGACAAACAAGACTTGACAAATCCTGGGACCTAGGGCTATAAGCCTTTTACTGCATTAAATGGCTTCCTTTCATTTTGAAAACTATTTTTGTGTGTTACAGCCCCAGTAAATAAGTCACTCCCCCCCCACCATGAAACAAGAAAAACGCATTACAGAATTACAGAAATCAATGCCAAAGGGCTACTATTTTCTTGTTTTCTTCTAAGATATTAGTGGCTTCAGATGTTATTTATAACACATCTCATGTTTATTTTTATATGGTAGAAAACAAGAATTCAGTTCATTACTTCACATCTGAACATCCAGCAGAATAATTGATAATTTCCCACATCATATGTCTCGTTCCTCTTGTCAAAATCCGGTGAACCATATTAGTGAGGTTTGTTTCTGGGTTCTTTGTTATGTTTCATTGCTTTATATGTTTTTTTTTTTTTAAATGTTAGTATCCTGTTATTCTGATTACTTTAGCTTTGTCATATAGTTTGAAGTCAGAGAGTGTGATGTCTCCAGTTTTGTTCTTTCTTTGAGACTATCTCTGTTACTCAGGTTTTGCTGAGGTACCATATTTTCAAATTATATTTACTTCTTAACTGATACATAAGAGCATAAATATTGTAGATGTTAGTGGGACAACATGATGTTTGGGTACACACACACACACACACACACACACACACACATATACATACATATACACAGTATGATATTTAAGGGATGTCAAACATATCTATTTCCTCAGACATTTACCATCTCTTTCAGTGTCAACTTTCTGTTTCTGTACATGAAAGAAAGGAAACAATCAACAAAATGAGCGATAATTTATGAAAAAGAGCAAATATTTGCAAACCAGCAAACCATGCACATTATAATTAATTAAATGCTCAAACTATATGATAAACTCACCGCTATTATAGCAAGAGGTAGCAAATAACCTCCGTTGTTTTTCCGACAAGTACGTTAAACAGCCAACAGGTGTAGGAAGCATAATCAATATTACCAACCACCAGGGAAATGTAAATTAAAACTACAATGTGCTATCATCTTCTTAAGGCAATGACTAGCTTCAAAATGACAAGAGATGAGTGTTGGAAAATACGTGGGGAAAAGAATACCTTTTCCATTGCTGGTGGGAAATGAAGATGGTAGAGTCATTGTAGGAAATTAAGGGATCCTCAGAACAGAGCGATTAAACACATATTGCCATGTGATGCAGGGATACCACCTTTCAGTCCATTTCCAGAGGAAATATGAAAGTCTTATCTTGAAAAAAGTAGTTGTACCTCTGTTTGTCGCACTCTGTTTTGCACTAGCTAAGATGGGGAAACAACTGAAATGTCCATCAGCAAATGCACTGGTAATGAACAGGTAGTATACATACACAATGGGCTATTTAGCCATGAAGTAGAGGAGATCTTGACATTTGAGATGGCATGAATGAAATTGGAGGATGCTATACTATGTAATCCAGCTACCACAAGAAAAATCACTTCATCGTCTAATTAATACATAGAATTTAGATTAACCCAAACTCATAGAATCAGAATGGAATAGTGGTCAGAAGCCAAGAGGAGAGAAAAGAGGAAGGCAGCTGAGTGCAAACTTTGAGATGTAGAGGGTCTAAGGATTTAATTTGAGTTTAAGTAATTTAGTTTGAGTGGTGATGGATCTGCTAGGTAATTGAACTGTGATAACCCTTGCACACTGTATACATATGTCAAATTACCACATAGCACACCTTGAATATAGATGAGTGCTGCTTTTTAAGTATTTTAAACATATTATTTTTGTTCCATTGTACTTATTTTGTAATAACTTGATATATTTTTATTAAATTCTACTAAGATGAAAACCCAACTATTTGTCGACATGATACAGAAAGGAACTGTAGGTGCATACTCTGAAGAGACAGAAATAGAAGGAGGGGTTGGAAAATAAAATGAAATGCCTTGCAAATAAATTTAGCATCTCTTTTAAGCACCATCATAAATGTTATCTAGCTTCAATGTATCTTCATTACTTTCTTCTTTATATGATAACCAGTCTCATCACCATGGGTCAGAATTCTATCAGTATTCAAAGTCAAAAGGTATATCTACATATAAAAACTTTGTCATCAAAGATGGATGGTGAGGATTAAGTCAGATTCTCCTCTATAAGTTGATAATTGTCTCATGTGGCTACACAACAAGTGAGTAGAGAATATGGACATTAATAAGAGAGAACAACAGAGAACAGATTTTATTCATTCTCTTATACACAGATTTGAACTTCTGTTCATCCCCAAATTACCATGTTCGAATTATATGATAAATTCACCCATATTACCAGCAAGAGGTGCCAAACAGCCAGGTTATTTGCTGGCCATCTGTGTTATTTTCCCAGCCTCAAGGTTTAAGGACTATGATGGAAGAAGGGGTGAGAAGACTATACGAGCCAGAGGTCAGAGAGAGCTGGTACGAAATAGTGTCTTCTAGACATGACAGGGCTCCTAACCTCACAGAAGCTAGTTATAGAAGGCCTGCAGAGGATTAATCCAGTCAACCCTCTAGGCTGAAGTGGGAGGGGTTCATGAAACCACACCTCTACCAGAGGAGTTATGGTCATTCAATGAGTTAGTTTTCTTTAATAGTGTGGTTTATAGTTGATCCACCCTCCTTCAGTGGTATGACTCTACACACATAAATATAAAGGCAACATACATTGGAGGCCAGGAGGAAGAAAAAAGGACTGGAAGTTAGGAGGTAAAGAGATAGGGATGGATATGGGAGGATTTGGAGGATGAATAAAAGTCAGTGTTCTCTAACTGCGTTGTATGAAACAAAGAAAAAATAAAAATATTTTAAATAGCCAAAATAAATTAAACGAAGACATTTGAACTGTCATATTTGTTTTCCCATTCACACCTTAACATTTCGCCTCATTTAACAAGCATGAGCATGATGCTTCTATCATCTCAAGCTTTTAAGATTTATTTACTTTTATTTTATATGTATTAGTGCATTGCTTACACAGAGAGCTGGGCACCAGTGTGTGCAGTGCCTTCAGAGTCCAGGAAAGGGAGCCAGATTCCCCTGGTACTGAAGTTAAGGATGGTTGTGAGTGGCCATGTGAGTTCTGGGAATTGAAGCTGGATCCTCTAGAAGGGCAGTCAGCCCTCTTAACCACTGAGTCATCCCTCCAGCCCTGTCATCTCAGGCTTTATTCTGCATGCAAAACCCTCACCGTGCCAACTTTATAAAAATGCCTGCCCTACTCTCCACTTCTAGAACTGCTGTTTCTGTAGGTTTGTGACAAAGCCCAGGGGTATTTGTATAGCTTTCCAGAAAGTTTCCATACGAAAGCTCTCCTGACCATGTTTTATAGAACACATTTAGGAAACCGGGTAAAGATCTTTATTAAGTGTTCAAGTTTATGTTAAAGGTCAAAAATAGTGCCAAACCTGCACTCAGGCAGTTGAGACAAGAAGAGCATGAGTTTAAGGCTCATCTGGGCTACACACACCTTATCTAAATACAAACAAATAAAAAATGAAATTTAATCACACTTGCAGCCATAGTTTTGAGATACTGCCCATACATAAGCGCTTTATTAGTGCTTTATGAGATTGCTTTCAGAGTTCATGGGAAGGAGAGGAGCACAGACTCAGAATGATAGACACAGCTTTAAAAAAGTACTCAGCAAACTGAGTATAAATAACATGAATTAAGCAGATCTGAGAGCAAGGAAAGATTATCTACAGCTGAAGTTCAAGGGATTTGTTTGTTCAAAATGAGCACTTAAAGATGAGCATTATGGGGTGGGGACCCTAATAGAGGAAGGTCAAAAAGAACTTGGGGAATGAGGTCCCATGTCCCACCTGTAGTGTGCAGGTGAGTAAGGTGGTCAAAGACCCTGATCCTTGTCAAGACTATTTGAAAGGGTTTGGGAAGCCAACTAAGCTAAGAATCAGATTGTAGGTTTCTTCCCATCTTTTCTGATCTGGTCATGATTTCTCTTCAGAATCCTTCCTCTGGCATGACTCTGCCGGGATCCCCATGGTAGGGACCTCTCCTAGGAAGTGCGATCTAACAGTTCCTCTCACTTTTCTCCCTCTCAACTGCAGATTTTGTTCTTCACTTAGAGAAGAAATTGGATGCTTATTTCAGAACTGTTCTGGGTTCAACTGATTCTGTTTCCTAGAGTCAGTGAGAGATACCCTAACACATGACTGGCCAAGTGTCTGCTTTTGACTCCCTATAATCTTAACTTCCTTCACCCCTACACCAGACATTTTCCCTAGCTGATAGGCACTTTTGTGTCCTGAATAAGTCTTGAGGGCCGCAAGAATATGTTATAGAGATTCAGCTGTGTATTAAAGCTATACCTTGACCGGCCAAGGGGCCTGTCAAGAGGCAAGCCATTTATCATGAAGATATGGTACTATCCAGCCTTTAATATTCCAGCTGTCTTCTACTATGAAATTCCTGTGTGCTCAAATATTTTCAGACCTGCTGAACTTCTAGGTAACTTGCCTGCTGGAGCCAGTACCTGGTAAAGACAAGCTGGCAGGAGACACATAGCTTTGTTTCTTGTGCAAATGAAGCTCAGACCATCCCCTTGACCAGAGGCCTAGAGGCTCTCCAGAGCAACTGACTGAGAACAAAAGAGGTTTTTACATATCAAGGTGAGAGGTAAAATAACATTCCTGAGGAGGCAAAGAACTGGTGTGCCTAGGGAAAGAAAGGGCAGGCATTTTCTGTAGAAAAAGACAGAATAGCATGGCGAGAGAGAAGAGAGGACGACAGATGTTTCATAGAGGGTAAGCAGATCTTGGGTAGAGTTTTCTGAGTGCCAGGAGTAGAGAGCAGCAGAGATGGAGGAAGAGGATACAGAGAACCAAGATGAGGCTGGAAGCATCGGAGTTTAGTCCTTAGCAGGACTATGAGCCAGGAAACTGGACAGAACTGTAGTTATGGAGACAGGATTTCATCCCAGAGAAATAAAGTAGACGGATATAGAACTTGGTGGATCTAGTGTTATTCCTACCTTAAATGCTTGACGGAGCTATAGCTGTATCGATAGAATTTTGTCTTAAAGGAATAAAGTTAACAGACATAAGAACATAGTGTACATAGATTTTTTTTCCCCCTCAGATAACCCACGCCGGACGTAGCTCAAGCCCCTGATCCCTGGGTACTCTGTAAATAAGCTCTTTTCCACTCTAGACTAGAACGAAGTGGCACAGATGGAGACCCAAATTCCCTGCTCCTTGCCTGTCCTCCTATAGCCTCTAGGGAGCCTTTGGTAGGATCTAGGGTTGTGTGTAGCTCTGAGAAGACACCACTTTACCAAGACCGGCTGTATCAGTTCTTAAATCCTCAGGGAAATTCCCAACTGCTTCTATCTGTTTCTCTTTCTCCCTAAGGGAAAATAGGTTTCCTAGTAACTGTCTTATTTTGGAGCAGAATGCCAGAAGCTGTCCTGGTGGCTTATGTTCCAGGGACTCCTTAAGAAATTGCTGCATAACCAACCTCACAGATTGAGAGTGCAGCATTAAAACAATCATTAATACAGTTTGCCCACAGTACTTAATGAGAGTGATGGCTGGTGGTAGGGATACATTTCTGATGCTATACTGTCATCAGGGGCCCTTTGGGGTGGAAGCCACAGCTAGCAGAAACTTTGGAATCTTGCTGCTCTCTTCTCAGTAGGAACGTCCTTGCTTGTTCAGCTGTGGAGATGAAGTGCTGAAGGTGAAGTATTAGCTCCCATTGAAAGTGAAAGCCTATCGACCCCAGGCAATTAAAGACAATCTCTTTGGATGCCTGCATCGTTATCAATAACTTGACAGTTTTGTCTCTTTGAAACTCAGCCTCATGTTTCAAGTTGAACCATGGGTAATTGCCAATTCAGAACTTAAAAGGGGACTTCATCGGCTAAGTATTGAACTCCTTTAGACTCCGCCCTCTTAAGAGTTACATTGTTCCTGGGTGGAAACAAACAAACAAAAAATGTTGAGTTTGAAAGCCTGTCATTTCCAAAATGATATTAACTACCTTGCTAGGAGTTCTTAAAACTAAAGCAATGCTTTATAAAATATTCCAGTTATGAATTGTAATAGGAGTGTGTGTGTGTGTGTGTGTGTGTGTGTGTGTGTGTGTGTGTGTGTGTATGGGGTTAGCTATCATTATCTCCATTTTAAAGGTAAAGAACTTGAGACCCAGAGAGTTATGTTACTGTTCAAGGTCACATATAACATTGTAAGGTTGCAGTCAGAATTTGAATCGAGGGGGCTGGAGAGATGGCTCAGAGCTTAAGGGCACTTGATGCTCTTCCAGAGGTCCTGAATTCAATTCCCAGCAACCACATGGTGGCTTAAAACCATCTATAATGAGATCTGGTGCCCTCTTCTGGCATGCAAGCAGTGCAGGCAGAACACAGTATACATAATATTCATATACTGTGTATGTATACAGTGCAATGTATACAGTGCATGCACTACATACACAGACACACACAGACACACACAGACACACACACACACACACACACACACACACACACACACACACACACACACAAATGCATACACGAATTTGGATCCAGGACTTATCCACAACCAAAACTCAATTGCTATCTATGGATAGCTTTTCTGTGGTTGACTGAAGCAGTTCCCATTCCTTTCTACTGTGTCCTTCCTCAGAGTTTTTGTGCTATCTCAGTAGGCTCCTATGGGCATCCTCTACCTTCTCCAGATCTGCCTAGCAGAAGTGAATAGTGTTTCAAGACTGATCTTAAATGTTATTTTCCCCCTACTTTCATCTTGTCTATAATATTTCTAGTCAGAAATGGATTCCAAACGTTTCTTGAATTTGCACATGATTTTTGTGTTATATAGAGGCATATTAGTCTACATGGAAGCTATTTTGCATCTTGCTGTTAGCATACATGGAATTGACAAAGAGCAATCCCATGTGCCTTCACCCATTTGTAAGTATTCTCTGAATCTCCCCTTGCAACACATGTGACTCTTATATTATTTTGCATTCTCTACTTGATTACCCAGTATAAATTCTCAACTTGTGGTTTATGTAAATCCCTAAAAGACTTTATCAATGTTTGCCATATGGTGGGCTTTCAGCAAATATCTATGAAATGCAATTTGCTGGAAACATTTCTGGATTAATCTGGGTCAGAGCTCAGAGTAAGAACTTGTCCAAATTAGGTATCCACATATGGGGAGCTCGGCTCAGGGGTCTCTGTTTCCCTTGTGATGACTCAGGGCTGTGACATGAATTTCCAGGCTCTACAAAGGTCCTGCTGTTGTAAAGGGTGGTGGATGACAGGCAGGAGAAAGTAAATTGCCAAAGGTGGTACAATGTTGAAGTCCCAGAGTTACTGAACTGTGATTCAGACCACCTCCACACTGGTGCAATATTCTTTTTACTACATCATGCTGACACCTGCAGAGCAACTGGTGACATTTAAAATATCTTGCCATCAATTTTTCTTGTCCTGGAGTCCAACAAATTTTCCCTTGTAACGTAACTGGAAACTTTAGAACAAATCAGACTCCAAGTTTACAAAATAAAGTTTCTCGGCAGATTTTAAAAAGCAGTTTTCAGGTTTTAATGTCCATCAACTGATGAATCAATAATAAAAAATATATATTTACACAATAGAGTATTATTTAGCAGATAAGAAAACTGAAGTTATAGATTTGCAGGTAAAAGATGGAAATGGAAACAATAATTTTGAGTGAGATAACCCAGACTCAGAAAGACAAACTTTGCATGTTTTCACTCATTTGTGGATGTTAGCTTTGAATCTTCAGATATGTGTGTTTCATTTGGAATATCTACAGGGGGGCAGGGAATTAGTAAGGGGTCATGGGGGCATTCAAGGGACAAGAGACAGAATTAAGTAGTATAAAGAGTTAAAGCAAGAGCCTGCAGGCAGACTTGACCACCCCCCATCCCCATTGGACCCTGTAATCTATAAACCCCACTCTACCT
>CABHPR010153848.1:29069-58108 GCA_902168415.1 Peromyscus melanophrys | reverse complement strand
TTTTTTTTTTTTTTTTTAAGATTTATTGATTTATTATGTATATAGTGTTCTGTTTGCGTGTATCCCTGAAGGCCAGAAGAGGGAGCCAGATCTCATTACAGATGACTGTGAGCCACCATGTGGGTGCTGGGAATTGAACTCAGGACCTCTGGAAGGACAGCCAGTACTGTTAGACTTTGAGCCATCTCTCCAGCCCATAGGAAAGTCTATGCTTTCTTTCTTTTTTCTTTTTTTTTTTCTTTTTTTGGTTTTTCGAGACAGGGTTTCTCTGTGTAGCTTTGCACCTTTCCTGGAACTCACTTTGTAGACCAGGCTAGCCTGGAATTCACAGAGATCCGCCTGCCTCTGCCTCCCAAGTGCTGGGATTAAAAGCATGCACCACCACCGCCTGGCCCAAGCTCCTTCTTTTTTTTTTTTTTTTTTAAATGTTGTTTTTATTTTTGCAGTACTGGGGCCTTAGGCATGCTAGGCAACTACATCCATTGTTGGAGCCCACTAGATTTCCTAGTGGCTGTACCCAGCAGGACTACCTAAGAGGTTGATTGGACCATGGGCCTGGGTACCAGGTGACTGTAACTAGCAAGGGGGAGGTCTTTTGCTCCACCCCTTGGCATTGTTATAAATAGACCTTTGGAATAAAGTTGTGGGCCCCCATTTGGATAAGGATCCAGGCCCACCAGAGTCTATCTTGTGTTTTCTCTCTGTTTCTCTCTCTCTATTTTTTTTTTGACCAAGCTCCTTCTTAAAGAATAGAAAGTGTCTATTTTGCCCCTTAGTTCTCTTAGACGAGATGGCTGTACCTAATAACAAAAGAACAAATTGATTGGCTGGACGTTCTGTGTCAGTTAACTGTTGCTGTGGGATATTTGATAACACTGTGAAGCTCTAAGACTGTGTTAAGAAAATTAACCTTAGGTCAGGGGGCAGAGCCAGTGACTACTGGACCAGAATTAGCCACAGAGAAGCCAGGAATGAATAAAGAGACAGACAGGAAGAAGTAGGGAGGGACTTAGAGATTCAAGATCTTTGTGGTTTGGGATAAGTGGAGAGACACTTCTCTTATGGGTCTCTGACCAAAAAAGGAAGGGCAGTTGCTTGCTTTTCAGTTTCTCTGATCCAGCAGATTTCCCCCCAACATCTGACTCCCAACTCTTCCCTGGTAAACGGAAGGATTGAGGCTCAGATGGTAGTTACAGTATCAGTGATTCAGTTGTAGCCCCTAATCTGACAGAAAAACAACAGGTGATAATGTGGCATACCTAGAGAAACCCCAGAACCCCGAATCCTGATTGGTGAAAAATGTAACTATAATGTGGCAACGAATGTTTGTGGGTTTTGTATTTATGAACCCAGCTTCTGTTCCGGTTTGGGGGCCACCAGGAGAAACAAGGCTCCCATCCCTGTCACGCAGCTCAGATCCGTCAGTGACCCTCTTAGGTGGAAATTTATTAAAGACTTTGGAACCCACAAGTGTTATCTCTCTCCTTCCTCATGGCTCAAAACAGACGGGTAACACATGGAGACGGAGCCTTAAGATTCCAATAAAATTCTGGTCATCTAAGAGGCTTCTGGCTCCACAGTATAAGGAAATAATTTTCCCTGAATGCCGTTTTGGCTCAATGGGAAACTGGAGGCTCCCCCTCTCAAGTCCATCTTGGACATTATCCTGGTCACCTGTTTTAAGGTGTTGCAATCTTGTGTCTGTGGAGAATGGAAAGGTTTTGTGCTTTCTGATCAGTGAAGATGAGTCCTAAGAACTCAGGACCTCCAAATACATTGCAACCAGGATCTGTGGTTGAAGCCAATAGGTAGATGGGTACCTAACACACAGGAACCCCCATGAGATCCCCACCATTACACGAACAACAGGTGGGGACATATACTTGAAGTCCCAGGTAGACTGCACCATAACAAACAGCTGGCTTTTCTCTTTGTCTTTGTTGTTGTCTTTGAGACATGGACTCACTAATTAGTCCTGGCCGGTCTGGACCTTGCTGTCCTCAAACTCACGGAGATCCTCCTACCTCTGTGTCCGAAATCCTAGGATTAAAGGAATACAATACCTGTGGAGATATTGTGCACCTTAATAAATTTATCTGGGGTCAGAGAACAAGACAGCAACTAGATAGACACAGAGGCCAGAAGATGGTGGCACACACACCTTTAATCCTAGCATTCTGGAGGCAGAGATCCATCCAGATCTCTGCGAGTTCAAAGCCACACTGGAAGCACTCAGACATGGTGACACACGCCGTTAATTCCAGGAAGTGATGGCAGGAAGCACAAAGGTATATAAGGCGTGAAAACCAGGAGTCCGGTTAAGCTTTTTTTTTTTTTTTTTTTTTTTGAGCTGAGGACCGAACCCAAGGCCTTGCATTTGCTAGGCAAGCTCTCTACCACTGAGCTAAATGCCCAACCGTTTTTTTTTTGTTTTTTTTTTTTGAGCTGGTTAAGCCTTTAGGCTTTTAGCAGCAGTTCAGCTGAGATTCATTCGGATGAGGACTCAGAGGCTTCCAGTCTGAGGAAACAGAGTCAGCTGAGGAATTGGCAAGGTGAGGTGGCTGTGGCTTGTTCTGCTTCTCTGATCTTTCAGCATTCACCCCCATATCTGGCTCCTGTGTTTTTTATTAAGACCCTTTAAGATCCATGTCATAAATACCAGCTACAGTAGGCTTCCTGGAAGTTTGTTTGTTTCCAGGTAGAATCTTGCTCTCTTCCTCAGCTGGTCTCCTCCTCTTCAAACCAGACTTAGTCAAATATGCAATCCTTCTGTCTCAGCCTCTTTACAGGGAGTTATCTCTTTGTTTTGTTTTGCTTTCTTGGGGTAGGATTTGAATACACAGCTTTTTCAGGCCTGGAACTCACTACAGAGAGAACAGCTGTCCTCAGACTCAGAGATCAACCTGTGACTGCCTCCTGAGTGATGGTGTTAGAGGTATTAACCACTCCTGGTATTCCCTTTTCTTTTTGAAGTGTGGTATTGCACCTGTGATTTTTTTTTTCTTTTTGTTTTTAGAGACAGGGTTTCTCTGTGTAGTTTTGTGCCTGTCCTGGATCTTGCTCTGTAGACCAGACTGGCCTTGAAATCACAGAGATCTGCCTGGCTCTGCCTCTGGAGTGCTGGGATTAAAGGGGTGTGCCACCACCACCCGGCCTACCTGTGATCTCTTATATGCCAGGTGAGTGTGCTTAAGTTAGCCTAGCTCTCTAGGTATTAAAAATTTTGTCCGGGCGGTGGTGGCACACGCCTTTAATCCCAGCACTTGGGAGGCAGAGCCAGGTGAATCTCTGTGAGTTCCAAGGCCAGCCTGGGCTACGAAGTGAGTTCCAGGAAAGGTACAAAGCTACGTAGAGAAACCCTGTCTCGAAAAACCAAAAAAAAAAAAAAAAATTTGTTGTTGACTGGGCGTGGTGGCAGACTCCTTTAATCCCAGCCCTTGGGAGACAGAGCCGGGGGATGTCTCAGTTGGAGGCCAGCCTTTTCTACAGAAAGAGTTCCAGGACAGCAAGGGCTGTTATACAGTTATACAGAGAAATCTTGTCTTGAAAAATCAAAACAAAAGAAACAAAATTGTTGTTTGGTTTTTGTTTGCTTGCTTGGTTTAGTTTTTGTTTTTGTGAAAAGGTTTCTCTGTGTAGCTCTGGATGTCCTGGAACTCTCTCTGTAGACCAGTCTGGACTCCAACTCAGAGATGCCTCTGGCTCTGCTTCCAAGGGTTGGAATTAAAGGTGTGCCTCCAACCACACCTCACTCTTATTGTTCTGAGTGTCTAACCTCTAGCAGTGGCTGTCTGGAACTCACAATCTAGACCAGGCATATCTTTGGCTTTGGCCTCACAGAGATCTTCCTGCCTCTGCCTCTAGAGTACTGGGATTAAAGGTGTGCCATTTTGTCCAGCAGCTTCTGTCTTGAGGCAGGGTCTTCCTAAATGCCAAGGCTGGTGATGAGCTCACTGTGTACAGGCCCTGAATTTATGACCCTCCTATCTCAGCCTCCCCAGTAGCTGGGACTGTAAACCCAGTTCCCACCTTAGAGGTTTCCAGCCTTGCACATTCTAATCCACAGCTCTGCAGGCCAAATTGCTCTCTAGTTTTGGGTCCCAGCTCAAACTATATTACGAGACCCTGTCCCAACAAATACTTGTAAATAAAGTGGGCTTTGAGGCTTACTCCTGTAAGGCCAGTATTTTGAAGACAGAGACAGGGGACATGCTGTCTATCTTAGGCTACTTAGAAAATTCTATGTCAACTTGGGATATATAAAGGTCCTGCCTCAAAAGAAAAATTCCAGGAGAAAGGAAGGAAGGAAGGAAGGAGGGAGGGAAGGAAATGTTCTGCAGTGAATTCATGAATGCATTCTTGTCTCAGCCCCTAGTCTCCGTACAATCTGTCATGAGAGTGATCAATTAAAGCAATCTGGACACACCTAATCACAATTAGGATTAAATGGATGGAGTCTCAACCAATTTGATGACGTGGCACCCTTTGGTTGGTGCATAAGACTGTAAACAGAAGTAAAATGAGTGAATAAAAGCCCAAATGAGCCAGAGGAGACACTTGGAATCTTGAAGTCACCTCCTGTCCCTGCTGGGAACAGGGACCTGTCACCAGTGCCTGTGTCTGGTAAGTCCCTCACTCATATGATGAGGGCACCCAGCTCAGCCACTCCCCACTGGGGTCATGAAACCACGGTTGAATCAGAAAATTCTCTTTTTCTCTCTTCTGATGAGCAAATTGGAGACTGATTTTGGCTCCAAGGGCAGCTTTACCTTCATTTCAAATGTTGTTTGTTAAGTCATGGGTTTGTTTTCCTGAGAGGTTTTGCCGTGTTTTCCTAGATTGGCCTGACAGCGGCCCTGTGGCTCAAGTTGGCTGGAATTGTACTCCTCCTGCTTCTGCCTTTTTGGAATGTTGAAGTTACAAGAATGTGTCTGCCCCTGCCTCAGCCTCCTAATTCTGTAATTTCTGCCAAGTTAAATTCTATTCTCTTTTTTTTATTTTCAGTTCAGTTTAATATTTATGGCTTTTAAAGATAATTTTTAAGATTTTGCTTTATTTCATGTGAGTAAGTGGTTTGCCTGTCTTTGTGTATTTGTACCACATATGTGTCTGATGCCTTAAGAGGTCAGAGGAAACATGAGACCCCTGGGAATGGAGATATCTTTTGTTAGGGCCACCATGATGGTGCTGGAAACCAAACCCAGGTCCTCTGCCAGAGCCATCATTCCAGTCCTGATTTCTGTTGTTTTGTTTTGTTTTTTGTTGTTGTTGATATTGGTTGTTGGTTTTGCTGTTTTGAAGCAGGGTCTCCTGTGGCCCAGGCTAACTAGAATTTATACGGAGCTGACATGACTTTGAGTCATCCATTCTCCTGCCTCCACCTCCTGAGTGCTGGAATGTGAGGTTTGGACCAAGGTGGCCCCTTTTGTAGAGTGCTGAGGATGGAACACCCAGGGCCTCCTTTGAGTTAGGTACCCATGTCCCCCAGGTTGTATCTTCAGCATCTGCCTTTTTTTTTTTGGGGGGGGGGGGGTCGAGACAGGGTTTCTCTGTAGCTTTGAAGCCTGTCCTGGACTACCTCTGTTAGACCAGGCTGGCCTTAAACTCACAGAGATTCACCTGCCTCTGCCTGCCTAGTGCTGGGATTAAAGGCGGGGTCAGGTCCCCTGGAACTGGACTTACATATTGTTACAGGTAGCACACCTAAAATGTTTCCCAGATACAGTTTACAGCCAATTGAAAGTCTTTATAGGAGCCAGCTGGGACCACACTCAAATATTCCAGAGACTCAGGTGTGGCCTGAGTGGGATGGTTTTACATCTGGCATCTTACTTACCAGCTGCAGGGAGGAGATTGGATCTTCAAAAAGGATGGAGTCTAACAGAAGCTAAGATAAGCAGTTATCTGGAGGGGTTCCAACACAAACAGGCTAAGATAAGATAGGACATCCTGACCTTGGCTTCCTAGGATAGTGTTAGGTCATTTTCCACGGGCTTCATCATAGAGATCAAATTCTAGTTAATCCTGAAATGGCCTCAGCAAAAATACAAGATGTAAGGGTCTTTGAGTTGTCTTGCTTGTTGAGATATGGTGCAAGCTGCCTTGTGGATATTAGGAATCTAGCCCAGGTCCTCTAGAATAGCAGCCAGGGTTCTAAGTGAATGCATTATATCCTCAGCCCCTTATTGTAAATGAACATTTCCTTTTACATGGGACTCAGGAATAATAGTGGGAACAGAAGTGGCAAACAGGCCACTACACTAACCTTACTAACTGTGGCAACTGAGGCTGGTAGGTTGAAAGGTATGTCAGCTAGGACCTCTGATAAGGGGAACTTGGTAAGACCCTGTAAGAAATTCAAATTAAAAGGCACAAAGTGGGTGGCAGCTCAGACTCAGAGGGCTGAGCTGAGGCATGAGGCTCTTCAGTTGCTGGCTAGCCTGCAGTACATAGGGAGACCTTCTGCCTAAATGAGATAGAAGCCTGGGGTGGAGGTGCTTGCTTTGAATCCCAGCACTATCAGGGAGTGGTAAGCAGATCTCATTAGGTGAGGACCAGGTGCTCTACACACCAAGTTTCAGGCCAGACAATGCCTCACAGTGAGACCCTGTCTCAAAACAATAACAATAAAACACAAATCTAAGAAACCTGAAAAGTAACTGGGCAGTGTTTGCACACACTTTGCATGCCAGCACTTGGGAAGCAGTGCTAGAAGCAGAACACAGTGGATCTCTGAGTTCCAGGTCAGCCTGGTCCACAGAGAGTTCTAGAACAGCCAGGGTTGCACAAAGAAACTCCCCCCACCTCACATACACACACACAAACAGGGATATGAAATGCAGTTAGAGCTAACACTAGAATGTGTTTTCTCACATATGTCTTCCCTGACATCTCATGCAACATGCAGGTTCTCTTGGGGACAGTCCCCAGCTTCTCCAGCTGTCCCTAACACTGGTGCTTACCTGTCCTCATTGCTGTTTAAAAGACTTGTTTCACTTCAGTTCCTGTGCTTGTGCTGGACACTGTCCTGGTCTCAGGTTAGTGTCACATTTGCAATTCTCCTGTCTCATCCTCCCAAACACTGAGAGAGGACTCAGTACTTAAAACAAAAGTAACTGCACCCATTTCACAGATTGTTCCAGCCAGGCCCCATTAGTTGAAGACAGAATGAGGGAAGACTTCACAGGGAACAGTTCATTTTCCTTTGAGGGTCTTTATGGAGAGATGGTTCACCCTAAAAGAATGAAGCTCCACTCTCTCCAGGTTGACCACTCCCCAGTGGAATAAGATTCAGGGCAACAGGGGTCGGGCTTGGACAACCCCATGGCTTTCACATGGCTGAATCACACAGTCCACCATGCTGCCTGGAGGGACCTGTGGCTGTGAGAGTAGTAGATAGAGTCAAATGGGAAAACCAGGTTTCTACTGTCAGCAGTCACTCTGACCCTGAGGTGATTTCTGTAATGGAGGAGCAAAGGTCTTCCTGAGCTTTGCTCTAAAGGATGTCTTTCTGGATGCTTCCACAGAATCCATCTACCTGAACTCCTCAAGATGAGCTTCAAGGCTGTGCCCACACTCCAGCAGCTTGCCATGCAGGGGCTTCTGGCAGATGAAGACTTGGCCATCTCTGCTCTGGAGAATCTTCCCACAATGTTGTTCCCACCACTCTTCCAGGAGGCCTTCATTGAGAGACGAACAAAGGTTGTGAAGGCCATGGTAGTATCTTGGCCCTTCCCCTGCCTCCCTCTTGGGGCGCTGATGTGCCAAGCCAAAGTGGATAACTTCCAGGCTGTGCTTGATGGAATGGATTGGCTGAATAACCAGAATGTTTGGCCTAGGTGAGTGAGCCTGAGTGTGGAAGGCAAGGCTACGGGTGGAATTCAAAGGGAATGTAAGGGAGGGAGGTTGAGATGTGAGATCTATCCGATGATAATTGTCATCTGAATCTCCTTCCTTTCTGACCCACAGGAGGTGTAGACTACAAGTGCTCTGTTTGCAGGATATCTATGATGGCTTCTGGGAAGGATGTGTTGGAAACAAGTCTACTTGGTGGACTGAAAAAGTAGATCCCACAATAGAGGGAAAGAAGCAGCAACTGAAGGTGATTGTTGAATACTCCCTCATGTTCCTCACTCTCAAGGACTACAGTAGTGCCTTCATGCTATGGCTCAGTCAGAGAAAAGATACCTTGTGGATCTGTTTTTTACAGTGTTCTTCAGGAATGAAATAAAAGGCCAGAGAGAGGAATTGGATCTCTGAGGATCTCTCTGGATGTGCTGGGACTTATGTCCTTGAAAGATCAGTCTGTGTTCTTAAGCCTCTGGACATCTCTCCAGTCCTAAAATAATCAAGACAGGGACTCATTTTGTGACATGGACAGGCTTGGAACTCACGATGTAGAAACTTCTGGCCCTGAACACATAGATTGGTCAAGAACATTGAAATTAAAGGAGCACACAGCCATGGCTGACAAATTATTTGTTTTTCTTTTTAATGTTTTAATTTCTTTGCCCAGAATAAATAAAGTGACAACACTATTTCTGCCTCTTGATGTGATAAGTGTGAGCAGCCATCATATATCACATCCCATTCCTTTTGTGAAATAGGGATTACTCTGTAGTTCTTGAATGGCCTAGAACTCTTTATGCAGACCAGGCTACCCTCACAGAAATCCTCCTGCCTCTCCCTTTCAGATGCTGGGATTAAAGGTCTGTGGGACCAAACCAGGCTCAGCTCCCAGTCATCATTTTATTTCTCTACCCAATGTGCTGGGCTGGTATGCTCTGGACCCACCTCCTTGGCACAGTTTTTGTTTGCTTTGGTTTTTTGAGAAGGGGTTTCTTTGTAGTTCTGGCTGTCTTTCTGGCTGGCCTTGAACTCAGAGATCTGCCTGCCTCTGCCTCCCAAATGTTGGGATTAAAGGCTTGAGCCACCACTGCCTGGCAACACACTTTTGTTTTGAGAACCAGCTTTGTATAGTCCATCTGGCCTCCAACTTGATATATAGCCAATGATCTTTAATTTCTGATCCTCACGCCTCAAATCTTGAATTTTGGGACAGCAGGCATATTTCACTTCTAGGTCATGGTCATAGAGTGCTGGAGTGCCCAGTGTTTGTGATTCTAGGCAAGAAAGCTCTCTCCCCTCTTGGCTACATCTCCAGTATGCTTGCATAACATTAATGGATCCATGCCATCCTCCCATCTCAACCTTTTGAGTAGCTAACAGAGCAGGACACAGAGCAGCCATCTTGGCTCTTTATTCCAGAACTGATTTCATGATTAGGAAAAGGTGAGAGAATTCCTCTGTAATATCCTGCTTTAGGACATTTCTTAATTAGCGATGGGTGTTGAGGGCTCAGCCCATTGTGGGTGGGGCCACCCCTGGGCTGTTGGTCCTTTGTTCTATATAAATACATGCTGGCAAGCTATGGAGAACAAGCCATAAGCAGCATCCCTCGGTGTCCTCTGCATCAGCTCCTGCCTCCAGGTTCCAGCCAGCCCTTTGAGGTCCTGTCCTGGCTTCCTTCAGTGATGGACTATGAGGTGGATGTGTAAGACAAATCCTTTCCTTCCCAGCCTGCTTTTGGTCATAGTGTTTCACTGCCGAGATAGAAACCGTAAGACAGGTACTTTGATATTGCTAGGAGATTCTCTGTGAGCATGCCCATTGTCAGGAACAGAGTAATCCCAGTCTGACTCACACTCAGAACCCTGAGGGTCACAAGACTAAAGCTCATCCAGGTGCCTTCCTCACAATAATGCTAGCAGGAGGAAGGCGGACACAGGAGGATTGCTGAGTGTTGGATCAATCTTAGCCACAAAGAAAGAACCTGTCTCAACATAAATCTTAGATTACCAAAGAAAACTCGGGGTTGGGAAGTGTGAAAAGTTTGGGAAACTGTGAAAAGTTATCATGGTCAGGGTCCCAGGCCCATCCATGGTACATCACTACAAACTCTGGGATTTATTACCTGTTTACTTAATTATTTTTATTTTTTTCTAGGTATGGTCTCACCCTATGGCTGAGACCTACCTGGAACTCATTATGTAGCCAAGGTTGATCTTTAAGTATTAGTAATCCTCTCTCCATGGCAGGGTGTGTGAAAGGGTATGTCCAGGTTCATTAGATCTCCATGCAAGAGAGTGAACTGAGGCCATAGTAGACTAGAGCCCATTCATGGAATCAGGGCACAACATCAGGGTTTTCTCTTTCCGTCTTACCTTCTCCTTTTTTTTTTTTTTTTTTGCTACAAGGTTTCTCTGTGTAGCCCTGGCTATCCCAGAACTCCCTCTGTATACCAGGCTGACCTCCAATGAGATCTGCCTCCAGTGCTGGATTTAAAGGTGTAGGCCACCATGCCTGGAGTTCTTTCTATGATTGTAACAGGTCTGCCTTGGTAATCCTTGCCATGATGAGGCCAGAGTACAGCTGCTCTCCAAGTGGTGTTGATTTGGTGACCTAAACCAGTTACAATTCCTGTAACAGGAATCATGCTGGAGTTAAAAAACACGGTTCAGCTGGGCAGTGGTGGTGCACGCCTTTAATCCCAGCACTCACGAGGCAGAGGCAGGCAGATCTCTGTGAGTTGGAAGCCAGCCTGGTCTACAAAGTGAGTACCAGGAAAGGCACAAAGCTACACAGAGAAACCCTGTCTTGAAAAAAAAGAAAAGAGAGAAAGAAAGAGAGAGAAAGAAAGAAAAGAAAAAGAAAGAAAAGAAAGAAAGAAAGAAAGAAAGAAAGAAAGAAAGAAAGAAAGAAAGAAAGAAAGAAAGAAAGAAAAGAAAAGAAAAAACACGGTTCAATCCGTAGGGCTTCATAGAAAACAAAGAACTTTCTGGTGACAGGAAAGCTGCCTGAGATCCGAATCAATCCTTCAAGATGGTTCTTCCTTTGTTTGCTTTCTGGCCTAGTAGGTGTTATCTAGCTAATGATGACCTTGAACACCTGATCCTTCCACTCCACCTCACGTACCGGAATACAGGCCTTCTGCACTATGCCCAGTGTGGTGGTGGTGATGTTAGTATTAGTGTGTTGAAGGGCTGGACATGGAAGCCAGACTCTTCAGCACACTAGATGAGCTTTAACCATTGGAGTGACTTCACTCAGCCTTCTTTTCTGTTTTGTTTTCAGAGACACAGCTTCAGTCTGTAAGTCAGACTAACCTGCAACTCCCTATGTAACCCAAGCTGGTTTTGAACTCACTGTTAACCCCCAAGTCAGTTTGTTGTAGAGTGCCCATCAGAGAAGACTACTTGCACATGGGTTTAAGCCAATAGAAAGTCTTTATGAGCTAGTTGGGAATTACAATGATTCTTCAGGATCCCAGTGTAGCTCAGAGCCTTTGTCAGGATGAGCTTTAAGGCAAAAAAAAACATGTCTGGGTAGACACACTAGTTTGCAAGAACAGTTAGCCGGAAGTAGAATGACAGCAGACCAAAAGCAAGGCTAGTACACTTAGAGACTTATGGAATCTGATGGATTAGGCCTTTACTGTAGTTTTGGCAGGTGGTGGTGTCTACCTGCTGAGTTTTACAGCCTGAATAGTAATGCCATCATGGATTTGGTTGTGCTAAGGTCTGGGTGCCTCCGAAGTCTGGGGTCCTGCTACATTCCCTGCTGGTCTTCGTGAATGACTCAGTCATGGACTCATGCTGCTCTAAAGAGGTGTAGTTGGCATAAGTGGATACTAGATATAAAGCAAAGAACAATCAGACTGCAACCCACAGAACCAGGGAGGCTATATAGCAGGGGGGACCCTAGGATGACTGTGGCTTATAATAAGTTTTGGTTTTACTCAATTACTGGGCAAGCCTCAATGAAACATTTCACTATTAGGATAAGAATTTATACTGTATCAAGCTGATAATAGAAAAATAAATAAATAAATAAATAAATAAATAAATAAATAAATAAATAAATAAATAAGAAAAAAAGAGGTGTAGTTGGTCCTAAGGACCGTTAATTTACTGCACTGATACATAATTGGCCATATAGTTTAAGATTGGGGGGGCACTGTTAATCCAATTAGAATGAGAATGAAAGGCCCAAACACTGCCAATATCAGAGTAGCTAGGCAGGGGGACCAAGAGAATAGAGACTGCTATCATTTTTTTCTTTTCATTTATACCTTCGTCTCTTTGTCTTTGAGGTTTTCCCTAACCATGGCAAGATTTTCTCTGATTAATCCATATGAATTAGTATAGAAAGGAAGGGTCTTTCCCAAAGCCATACATAAATATGTAGTCCCCTTATCTCAGGAGAATTAAGTCTAACAGTCTTCAATTTTCTTAGGATCACTTAGGATCACCTCTGTGAGCAATCTAACTGTCGCTTTAATTCTGACATGGAAACTTAATGCCTCTAGTTCCTGATCAAACCGTCTACGAAGACGCATAAAAAGGGTTTCTCGGTTCAGAAAGCATCTGGAGAGGCACATATAGTCAAATCATTAGTATATGCCCACCAAGTAGTCTCTTGGGCCCAGTAATATGGCTATTGTCTAGATGAGTTAGCAAGCATCAGAATAAGGGGAAGTGCTTTGGTTAAAGGTTTTGGATATTAGGCAAGTTTTAGCCTCTTGTAAGTCCTCTAACATTAATCTGGGCTGCCCCTAGTCACAATGAGTTTACTCAGTCAATGGGCTGACAGTCTGGTTAGTTCCTATCACTATTTACTACAGGGTCCTGATGTCTAAGCATAACTAGCAATCCTGGCCAATTTCTGCCTGGGAATGATTAACTCTGTCCCCAGGTTTCCTTCCTGTAACATAGAGTCTGATTCCCCAGGTTCTTCTTGCTTCCCAAAGGCCAGAATCTTTTTTCAAAAGAATTTTTCATGAAGCCTCAGTTTTACAACCCCAGTTTTTGCAGTGGGAGCTCCCTCGATCCTGGCAGCTATGGGACCCAGCCACAGGGCATGTATAGAATTGTAAACTCTAGGTATTCGTGTCTCAAAAGATACACTCCCACATCTTTCTTTTGTCCAGTACAATCAGGCATTTAAATTGGGCATCAGCGAGCATTGGTCCAAATGAATATGGGTTACTGGTCTGTGGTCACATTAGCTAATACCTTCCCTGTATTTGTCTTCCTTAGTTCCCAGGCCCAGGCCTGAGGGTGGTGGGAGCTGGACCATAATCCTGTATTTATACCAAACTTAATGTTCAGAGGGAGGAAAAGGGAAAGGGATTGGAAGGGCCTGGGCCTGATAAAACCTTAATTTTAATGGGTCCATAGTCTAGTGCTGTGGGATGGTCTGTATGTCAAACATGTTGCTTATTGGTCAATGAATAAAACACTGATTGGCCAGTGGTCAGGCAGGAAGAAGTATAGGCGGGACAAGGAGGAGAGAATTCTGGGAAGTGGAAGGCTGAGGAGACACTGCCAGCCGCCACCATGACAAACAGCATGTGAAGATGCCGGTAAGCCACAAGCCATATGGCAAGGTATAGATTTATAGAAATGGATTAATTTAAGATATAAGAACAGTTAGCAAGAAGCCTGCCACGGCCATACAGTTTGTAAACAATATCAGTCTCTATGTTTACTTGGTTGGGTCTGAGCGGCTGCGGGACTGGCGGGTGAGAGAGATTTGTCCTGACTGTGGGCCAGGCAGGAAAACTCTAGCTACAGTCTAGGAGACAGTCCATTTGGCAGTGACATTCATGGCCTCTACTCTCTTGACCTGGGTATGCTGGATCCATGGTGCAATGTCAGCTACCTTCAAGGCCATGGGAATGGACAGAATCACCTTGAAGGGTCCTTTCCAAGTTGTTTCCAGCACACTTGGCTACCCACTTGACCCAGATGGTTTCTCAAGGGAAACTGGTGGTGGATTTTTGGTTGGGTCTCTCAGATAGTCCAATCCACAGCCTGTATGGAGGGCCTGTAACGAGAAAGGAATGGTTGGAGAATTCTGCCAGCGGCTGTTCTCTGCGCCTCGAAAGCCTCTTTCAAACACTGTCTCATAGGGGTAAACCCCTCCCTGTATGGGGGCAGGCACAAAGCAAAGGAAGGCAGTCTGTCTACCTTTCCCTGGACCCTATGAAAGTTTTTTAAATTTTTTTTTTATGGTTTACTGTTACTTTTATGTGCATTTGTGTTTTGCCTGCATGTGTGTCTGAGAGTGTCAGATATCCTGGAACTGGAGATACAGACAATGTGAGCTACCATGTGGGTGCTGGGAACTGAACTCAGGTCCTCTGGAAGAGCAGCCAGTGCTCTTAACCACTGAGCCATCTCTCCAGCTCCCCTAATGAAAGTTTTGGTAGACCTTCTTTTACTGTTTCATTTATTCTTTCTACCTGCCCAGAACTCTGAGATCTATATGAACAATGAAGTTTTCAAATTTCAGTTTTCTTTGGCTATGAAAGCCTGGCCATGGTCTGATCCCATTGCCAAGGGAAAGCCAAGTCAGGTCATGGAGGAGCTTGTAGGCTATTTCAACAGTTCTGGGCCAGGTGGGGAACTCTTCTACCCAGAGTAGGTGTCTAAAACCAATCAAGTACTTTTGTTCTTCCTGGCCAGGGTGATCTCAGTGAAGTCAGTTTCCCAGTCTGCAGGGGTGTTAGTCTGTCATTTGGACCCCTTCCTAGGTAAGGGCTCTCTGTTTGGGATTTACTTGAGCACAAATCTGGCATCTGCCTGAGGTATCCCATGCTAGGTATCCAGTCTAGGTATAAAATACCTTAACCTGAGCAACTGTCAGAAATTTTTGTGGACCCCAGATGAGTAGGCTGGTGAAGGCCAGTTACCAGAGTCCCGCCAATTGTTTCTGGGAGAAAGAGCTTTCTCTCTGGTGTCCTCCATCAGTGTGTGTGTGTGTGTGTGTGTGTGTGTGTGTGTGTGTGTGTGTGTGCTGTCCATTTCTTCTTTTCCATGGAGTATCAGGCAGCCTGAGTTGGTGTATGCCATCAGAATATCAATAAGCCCCACTGGTCTTTGGGCCATTTATCAGGCTGCCAGGTCAGTAGCCCAGCGGTGGAGGACAGTAATTCATACGGGAAGCCAAATACACTCTAAGGGTACCAAGATCTGTCTTTTTATTTTATTTTATTTTTTTGTTTTTGGAGACAGGGTTTCTCTGTGTAGCTTTGTGCCTTTCCTGGATCTCGCTCTGTAAATCAGGCTGGCCTCGAACTCGCAAAGATCCGCCTGCCTCTGCCTCCCGAGTGCTGGGATTAAAGGTGTGCGCCACCACCGCCCGGCTCTGTCTTTATTTTTAATGTCCTTTCCCACAGTGGTGAGAAGCCCGATTTCTCTCTCAATGGAATGGGGGACATACTTGGTAGTAACAGCATAGTGACTGTCTATAGTAATGTACGTTAACCCACCTGAGTCCGATTGATCAGTTCTGCTATCTGGACGGAGGGACTTGGATTCTTTCTAGTTAGAGTAACTACTGCAGTTTCTTCCGTGCACCTGGTTTCATCTTTCATCTTAGGACAGTCGTGGATGAGCACTTGCTGGTTGCTATCAGGCAAGAGGGTAGCGGGGTTGAAGGTAGTGGGTTTCTCAAAACAGGTCTCAAGGGAGGGTAGCCCTGGAGTGAGGCCCGGTACTGGGTCATGTAGGAAGTAGACAGCCAGTGTTTTAGTGTTCCTCAGAAAAGGGCCTCAATGGCTTCGGGTGCTTTGGGTTATAAGATCCTGAGCCAGATTTAAATTGTTTTTGTTTGTTTGTTTATTTTTCATTACACTAGCAGTAGCCACCACAGCTCTTACATGGGTGGGCCCTTCTGTGGCTACAGGGTCCAGTTGTTTGGACAAGTATGCCATAGGGCATTTTTATGACCCCAAAGTTCAGGGTCAACACTGGTGCTGGTGCCAAAGTCAGAGTTGAAATCTTTTTTTTTTTTTCTTTTTGGTTTTTCAAGACAGGGTTTACCCTGTGTAGCTTTGCGCCTTTCTTGGAATTCATTCTGTAGCCCAGGCTGGCCTCGAACTCACAGAGATCTGCCTGCCTCTGCCTCTCAAGTGCTGGGATTAAAGGCATGTACCACCACCACCCGGCTAGAGTCTAAATCATTTTAAAGCCTCAAATGCTTTTTGTTTTGTCTCAGTACAGATTAGGTTCTCAGTGTCCCCTTTGTGCTGATGTAAAGCGTTTTGCTGTTTCCATAAACTCTGGTTTCCAGAGGCAGCTATACTCAGCTGCATCCAGGGACTCTCGAACCTGTCTCTTAGTCTTTGGAGTTGGGATCTGAGGATGGCAGCAATCCTCCTCTGAGACAGGCTCCTTTTGCCTCCCTTCAGCTGGTAGCCAAGATAGGTAGCCTCTGATGTGCAAATTGGGCTTTCTTAGCTGATGTTCTGTAGCCCAAGGTCTGTATCTCTTGCAGCAGTCTCTCAGTAGCCTTTTTATAATCTGTTTTCTCAAAAAACCTCTGATAGAAGGGCAGGAGGTAAACATTTAGTGTCTCATCAAACAGAGTTTGAGAATTTTTATATCTTTGGGACAATGTGGTCCATAAAAGTTCCCCACTGTAACCTTCTTCTGGGTCTGTCCATTTAAAAGCAAAGATGGGTTGACACCCCTCTGCTAACAGGAGGCTGAAGAATGCATCTTTCAGGTCTAAGACAGTGTATACCTGTTTCTCCAGAAAAATGAGACTCATGAGAATCAGAGGTTTCTTCACAGGCAAGAGAGGTGTATTCCAGGGGGTGAGTGATGGGGCACCAGTATGCCTGTTTCTCCAAAGCAGGCAGTATGGACTCCAATTCCCTGTTTGTTTCCGGGGTCACTGAGTATTTTTAATATTGAAAGAGTAACTGAACTGGTTAGTTGAACAGTCAAGCTGAGAGATAGTCCAACTGTATCATCAGAGAAGGTGACAACAGTTTTTCAGTTTATGTAAAAGGTCTTGTCCCCATCAGTTCTCTGTTAAACACCTTTTGACCTACCTCCAGCAATTGGAACCTACTTAGACCTTTAAATTTTTTCTAACTTTTTTCTAGTATCTGGGGCTGACTAGGAGGACAAAAGAAATCTTTCTTTTTTTGTGTTTTTTCGAGACAGGGTTTCTTGTAGTTGGGAGTCAGGGTCATGCACGGTGGGAGGTGTGAGTGAAAAAGCATTCAGTTGGCTGTCATTGTGGAGATCTCAGGTTTCTGTTCCTTGAGGGAGCTTAGAAAATAGGTTGCTAGGAGAAAAAAAGAAAAAGGAGATCATTATCATTGGCCTCCTGAGCAGGACTAGCCATGGGAAGAGTGATAACTGCCAGAGAGAATGAAACAGAGAAGTGTCCTGGTTGTACAGAAGAGGCGAGGGTGAATGAGTGAGACACAAGAGCAGATATGCCCCTTTATTGGAACATCTTGGAAAACCAGGTTCTGGTTGCTGGGTAGGTACCTGTTTGATCCTGGAGAGGTGGTACCAGAAGAGAATTGAGGGATGATGTATTCTTTAGGAATACATGAGCCATCACATCTGTTTCTTTGGAGGTAGGGTTGCAATCATCCTAGTTGGTGTCCTTGGTTTGTGGTTGGCATCCTTGAAGCTGGCGCAGGGGCTGGCATATCTAGAGGACATTCTGTAGGTTGGTCTTGGCCCAGGTACAGTTGAAACTGCAAAATATGCTCAAAAGGGTTGGTGATTTAGCTCAGTGGTAGAGCACTTGCCTAGCAAGTGCAAGGCCCTGGGTTCGATCCTCAGCTCAAAAAAAAAAATGCTCAAAAATGGGTGGGGTCAAAATGGGTTCTGGAGACTGCTAGTTTCCATCAGACTAGATTTCTTGATACAGTAGCAGAACTTTTCCCAGGAGCCTGCAGGTATCTGTCAGACAGCTGGAACAGATTTACATCTTGGTGTCATAGCAAAACAGTTAAAAATCCATAGAAATTTAAGGACTCTTTTTTTTTTTTTTTTTTTTTTTTTTGGTTTTTTGAGACAGGGTTTCTCTGTGTAGCTTTGCACCTTTGCTGGAACTCGCTTTGGAGACCAGGCTGGCCTCAAACTCACAGAGATCTGCCTGCCTCTGCCTCCCAAGTGATGGGATTAAAGGCATGTGCCACCACCACCCGGCTGTTTGTAGTCAATGCTGTATCAGTTTATAAAGACTGCATTTATCAATATTAAAACTTCAAACCTCTGAAGTTATATCTGTAACCAGTCTATCCTGTACCATGAAGTCTGTGAATGAGGCATAACTGTCTGTATTTTTAACAGGAAACTTATCAATGAGCTATCAGGGTGTTTGTAGTCTTGGGATTGGGGCTGTTAAACTGGTACCTAGTCATCAAACACAATCAGATCTGGGAAGGATAAATTTAAGAAGACATGACACAGTTTTCCAGCTACTTAGGGCAGCAATCCCAAGTCACTGGGGGACGGAAGCCCCAAAGGCATCACTCGTTCAGCTGCTAAGCCCATAAAATCTGACAGATTTTTTGTTTTGAGTAGGAATTTGGGAAGGGTGATCCACCTTGACTTTGCAGCATGGGGCAATCAATCCTCTGTTGTTCCACTTATTCACAGTCTGGACAGGATCTCAGCTTTTTGTTGCATGGCCGGCCTTGCCATAAGCTTCCAGGTGGAAGTTCTTCTGTGGCCGTCCATCTTCTTGGAAAAAATACAGGATGCTGCCAGGAGCTGACATGTCTTTCTATCATAAAAAAGCCTTTTATATTAAATGCCATATTCTCAGATCTCTAAAGATGTTTGAGGACCAGGGGGAAACAAAATTGGTTAGGTATATATAAATTAACTAAGAGCATATATAAATTAAATCTGGACATACAATTTTCTCAATCAGTTACAGCTTACCAATGGTAGCAGAGACAAGGAGGATAGACACATATTCTTTATTTTTATTTTTTTTTAAACACAAACTTTATTTTTTTAAGATTTATTTATTATGTATACAGCATGTATGACAGCAGTCTAGAAGAGGGCACCAGATCTCATTACAGATGAGTCACCACATGGTTGCTGGGAATTGAACTCAGGACCTCTGGAAGAGCAGTCAGTGCTTTTAACCTCTGAGCCATCTCTCCAGCCCTAGACACATATTCTTGTACCGTTATTTTTTTTAAGGCCCTGTAGTTCTGATCTTTGAGTACAGCCAGATTATAATCCTGAATGATTCATATAGAAAAAAAAAGTTCTTAAGGTTATATAATACCTCTTGTTTTGTATAAAGAAGGTCAAGTGTCTTATCTTATTGCAGAATCATTTTAGCTAATAAATCTATTAATTGACAACTCTGGGCCCAGTTTTTTTTAGGATATCAATGGGCATTATAGGTTGACATTTTACCTCCCTAGACCAGGGAGTTTTTTCTTTGACTTAGTACTTTATCCTGGTTTTTTTGGGGGGGAGGCAGAAACAATGCTCTTTTATAGCTGCTTCAAGCTGAAATGGTGCACAGGTGGTCAGAGACCAGGGAGGGAACCCAGGCAATGGGGTATTTATCAGAAGTACTGGTCATATGACCTAGCTGTAGAGACAGGGAACAATTACGTTTGGCTGGACTGGTCCACATCACATCAGCCTTCAGCAAATCTAGAGCTTGTGGTCATTTGGAGCAGATTGCAGTCAGTAATTGATGCTTGGATGTGTCTGCCACCCAAGTGGAAACATGTTGAAGAAGATAGAATAAAGACAAAGTTAAAATTTATGAACTTACTTGGAATCTTCAGGCCCACAGCCTTAGTAATTGGGAAGGGGAGACCAGGAGAGAGAAAATGCCATCCTCAGGAATAGACAGGTGTGGAAAACTCATTTATCTGGAGTTCTTTTGACCTCTGTGAAATGGGTCCAAGTTTCATGATTTCTTTTGATCTTCTGATGCTTATTATGAATTTTTATTTTATAAAAGGACATAAAAGTCTTAGATATATTAATATTGTCAATCAGTATTGAAAACCAAACCACAGAAAAGCTGGTAATGGGTACATAGGCTCATACCTTTGAGTCCTAGCAAAATTACAGATTTGGGTTAAAGGATAAGTATGTTTTTGTTTAGAGCAAGCCAGGTACAGATTGGACAGGGTTGTCTTTGGCCTGATGAGAAGTTTAAGTTTATATTTAGAAGACAATCAAGAAAAACGTAAAACCTTGAGCTTGTGACCCAAACAGTATGAGAATTCTATTAATGTTAAAATCTGAACTTTTGAAATCTTAATATAACAATATCATAGAAGAAGGTGAAAGTAATCTGAAGCATTTAAATCATCTATTTGAAAAGTAATCTGAAGCATTTAAATCTCTCAAATGTCTTCCTTCAATATCAAAAATAAAGTATCCCCTTTTAAGAGGGAGAAAATATGGCACAACCATAATCAAACCATTATCATCTGGGTGACTCTTAAATTGTAAAGTTTAGCTGACAGAGCAAGGTGTATTTTTGTGTACAAAAGCATTGAGGTGCAGCTTTAATATCTTATTAACAGACTTTAAATTATATCTAATGAAATACATTTATAAATCTTAAGGTAAGGGAGAACCAGTGTGTACTGAGGAGGTCAAAGCTTGCCTCTTCATCTCTGACTTGCATATTATAGCAAATTTGTTATAAGTCTAAGAGGAAGTATCAGAAAGCAGGCCTGGTATGGATGGGAAGAAGCAGATCTGCCACATTGGGGTACAGACTTGGGAGAGGCAACAAAGGCCAAATGACCTGTCTGTCTTTGACCTAGGTCAACATGGTGCCCCGACCACATGATTGCCCTTATCAAATATGGCGCAGACAACATGGTCATGTGGATTTTTTTTTAAGGCAAATTGAACAGATAAAGAACAGAGAAACTCAAATGTTTAAAAATCAGGCAGAAAAATAGTCAAGTGGCCAGACATTTCTGTGGCTCATCTGCCATCCCCCTTGCTTGGCAGCCAGAGGGGTCTGGGATACCCCCAACACACCAATTCCCAGCCTGCCTGTTGGCCTGGGTCAGGGCTCAGTGTTGCACATATCATCCACCAGAAGAGCCCCAGCTTGAGTGCGCCCCCGCCCCACAAGTTCCAACAGCAAGTCAGGCATTCCCAGACTCAGCACCTCAGCCCAACACTTCCCTGGTTGTTGCTGGCATCTAATGGCTCCCTTGGGGAGGGGGTGAGAAAGCACAGCGTCAAAGACACAGACACCGAGAGTTAGTTGAAGGCAAACTCCTTGATTCAATAACAGAGAAGGCCTTATATACCCTCCTCCCAGCACCTAAGCTGTGTGCCAATATGATGGCAATGCATGGCTGTCCCTCATTGGCTGGGCATGATCAGGAACTCTGACAGCTCCTGTTCCTAGGCTGTTAGGCAGACTTTAGGTTGGCTCATAAGGAAGTACATTATGTGCATGCCTTGACAACTGGTTTGAGCCAATTTCCTCAACCCTATGACCTGTCCTACTACATATCCACCCTTTTATTTTATTACATGGACACTCAGCAGGAGTTGGAGTTCTTTGCTCTGGTCTTGTTGACCCCACCTCAGGGGGGCTCAGCAACTGGACTGTGTCTATTTTAGGTTAGCTTGCCAAACAAGCTCTTACCCATCTTTGACTACCAATCCTCAAAGAGTGTCCATCCCTGGGGAGTCACCCCGGGTGGGGAGTGTCAGGCAGTAGCCTTTTGAATTTCAGAAAGCCAAGCATGCATAACCTCCTGTGGAGGGCTATGAGTTGGATGTCTAAGAGCCATTAACACCTGTAGAGTCACCTTAGTGGCCGCCTTTTGTTGTCAGATGTGCTGCAGGAGACACTTAAAAAGGAGAAAGATTAAAATCACCACCTTGCCAATCAAAACATAAGTGAAAATCCAGAAGGGATCTAACAGCCTCTTTATATCATGCCAAATCTTTTCAAAAGATAGAGTCAAAAGCCATATCCTGTAGCTAGAGTTTTCCTGCCTGGCCCACAGTCAGGACAAATCTCTCTCATCCGCCAGTCCCACAGCCGCTCAGACCCAACCAAGTAAACACAGAGACTTATATTGCTTACAAACTGTATGGCCGTGGCAGGCTTCTTGCTAACTGTTCTTATATCTTAAATTAATCCATTTCTATAATTCTGTTCCTTGCCACATGGCTTGTGGCTTACCGGCATCTTCACATGCTGCTTGTCATGGTGGCTGCTGGCAGTGTCTCCTCAGCCTTCCACTTCCCAGAACTCTCTCCTCCTTGTCCTGCCTATACTTCTTCCTGCCTGACCACTGGCCAATCAGTGTTTTATTCATTGACCAATAAGCAACATGTTTGACATACAGACCATCCCACAGCCAAAATGTATATTTTAAAGGTACCTTGACTTAAAATTTTGGATGTAAGGATATGTTGCTTTGGAAAGGAAGCTCTGCTTTTGTTTCCACAGGAAGCCAGAGGCTATGGATTTGTTCCAGATTAGGATACATCAGGTTTGACCAGCCAAGACCCCCTGAGAGGTCTCCGATTACACCATGGCCCAGATGATCCAACATCCAGAACAGTTTGAAGGCAACTGGCTCAGACAATACAGCCTCATGGACTACTCCATAATCCTAAAATTTTCTTTGTGTCCCCATAAGATACAGCGCCCCCCTCCAGCAGGAAGTAGTAAGAGAAGCTACGCCCAAATTCCCAAATTATATATAATTTTACTATGTTAATGTTAAAATCTTCCTTTTTGAAAAAAAAAGAAAAAGGGGAAGTGCTGTGGGATGGTCTGTATGTCAAACATGGCGTTTATTTTGGGTGGTCATGGAGGATACATGTTGAGGTAGGAGGGCAAGTCACGGGAGTCATTCTCTCCTTCAAACACATGGATTTAGGTAATCAGGCCGAATGTTATTGCCTACTGTGGCATCTCATTAGCTGCCCAGCATCCTTGTTTTAAAAAGTGTTTAGTTTTAAGACAGCCTATGTTGGAGAGGATGCTGAGCAAAGGGAACACTCCTCCACTGTTGGTGGGAGTGCAAACTTGTACAACCACTGTGGAAATCAGTATGGCAGTTTCTCAGAAATTTGGGAATCTATCTACCTCAAGACCCAGCCATACCACTCACTCTTGGACATATACCCAAGGAATGCTCAATCATACCACAAAGATACATGCTCAACTATGTTCATAACAGCATTATTCGTAATAGCCAGAACCTGGAAACAACCTAGATGCCTGAAAACTCAAGAATGGATTAAGAAAATATGGTACATATACACAATGGAGTACTACTCAGCAGAGAAAAACAAAGAAACCATGAGATTTGCTGGCAAATGGGTGGAACTAGAAAATATCATCCTGAGTGAGGTAACCCAGATTCAGAAGGACAAACATGGTATGTACTCATTCATAAGTGGATTCTGGATATAAAGCAAGGGACAATCAGACTGTAACCCATAGATGCAGGGAGGCTACCTAGCAGGGGGACCTAGCAGGATGACTGTGGCTTATAATAAGTTTTGGTTTTGCCCAAGCTTTAGTGAAACATTTCACTATTAGGATAAGAATTTGGGGGGGCTGGAGCACTGGCTGCTCTTCTAGAGGTCCTGAGTTCTATTCCCAGCAACCACAAGGTGGCTCCTAACCACCTGTAATGAGATCTGGTACCCTCTTCTGGCCTGCAGGCACACATGCAGGCAGTACACTGTATACATAATAAATAAATACATCTTTAAAAAAAAAAAGAATTTGTACTGTATCAAGCTGATGAAAGAAAATGCTGGCCATACTTTTAGGAGGGGAGGCTAAAATCTTTTTAGATTATGGATTAGCCTATAGAAAAATGTCTGCCATAAATCAAATGGTGAAGGGGAAGATGAATAGGAATCTCACTTACACAACTTAAGTAAAACATAGCTCTCTGAACAGATGTATCCCAGAATCTAATCAATATTTACATGTATAATTCAGCTATCATTTGGCTTAAAAGGGCTTATTGGGAAACATCATTTTTACTATTTTCTACAGAGAAAATATTTTCCTGTTTCAAATAACCCTGGACTTTTGAATTATAACCTGTATTTATGTTCAAGCTACCTGAGTATTATTTCTCCTGCAGTTGTACACAAAATGTTTTTAAATTCAAAAAAAGGACAAATACTATAAAATTGTATTACATGAAATATATAGAACATACAAATTCATAGAGACAGAAAGATCAGACGTTATCTCAAGATAGAGAAGAAAGGAATATAGAGCAATGATTTCCTATGTACAGAATTTCTGGTTTTTTTTTTTTTTTTGGTTTTTCGAGACAGGGTTTCTCTGTGTAGCTTTGCGCCTTTCCTGGAACTCACTTGGTAGCCCAGGCTGGCCTCAAACTCACAGAGATCTGCCTGGCTCTGCCTCCCAAGTGCTGGGATTAAAGGCGTGCGCCACCACCGCCCGGAAGAATCTCTATTTTGTGAAAAGTCCCACAAATGGACAGTAGTATCAGGACATAATATCATGAATGTAATAAATCAATACAATTAATGTAATTAATGAATATAATAAATATAATTATTGAATTAATACTGCGAATGTAATCAATGAATACCACAAATGTAATTAATATCATGAGTGTAATTAATGAATATCATGAGTGTAATTTAAAAAATAGATAAATTTAAAAAATGTTTAGTTTTGACACAAAGTCTCACCATGTAGCCCCAGCTGTTCTAACGTTCCCTGTGTAGTCTTGACTGGCCTCAGTCTCACAGAGATCCTCCTGCTTCTGCATCCCAGGGCTGGGGTCAAAGGCTTGGCCGCTACACCCTGCTTAGCTCCCACTCTCCCTCCCTTCCCCCAGGCACTTGCTGCTCCTCCCATCCTTTCTGACACACCCTCTGCCTTTTCTCATTTTTTGATAACTAACAGAGGCCATGAGACAGTGATTTGAGGATTGAGGCTGTAGGACTGCACTTGGATCAGCCTGTCAATTTGGAAAGATCGCCTGTCAAATTGATGTAAAAGGAAACCAGCTAGGCACACTCCTGGAATCCTAGCACTAGGGCAAGAGGAAAAATAATCCCCAGCCCCAGGACAGTCTGGGGCACATGAGATGACCTTGTCTCTACATAAAATCAAAGGAAATGAATGAGTTGGATGAAGCTCAGAGGCAGAGCATTTCTCCAGCAAGGGCAGGGACCTGGATCAAACCCCACTACCAAACAGCCTCACCTCAAAAGACAAAGGGACTTATCAATCCATATCCTTCTCATTTGTTTTTGGTTTTTGAAAACCTCCCAAATTCAAACTGTAGACTAGGCTCCATGGAATCCTCCTGCATCTGTCTCCAAAGTGCTGGAATTTTAGGCCACTTCCAACAAGCCCAATAACCATGCAAGCAACATTTGAAGAGCAAATATCTGAATAAGAGAAATGGGCTAAGCAGTAAAGTGATATCAGATGGGCTGCTGTACAATTCTAGGACCTGAGGGTGAGTTTCAGGTGAGCATGGTCTACATAGTCAAATCCTATCTGAAAAACAAAGAAGTTACCCGAAAGATAGGATCCTCCCACCCCAACCCAACACACCCTATTCTCCTGAGTGCTGATAAGCAGTCTGATACCACCAAGTCCAGCTGATTGGCCATGTGATTGTGGGGCCCTATCCTTCATGGCTCCAAACTTCTGTGTGTCCAACTGCACAAAAAGGCCTCCAGGAGAGGAACAAAAGTCCCTGCCCTGTCCTGTCCTACGGCACAGCCAGTACCTATGAAATGCATTATAAATGTCCAGTGGTGAACTGTCTTTATTTTGTTAATGAGTTCCTGGTTGGTTGTTTGGTTTGGTTTTGGTTATTTTGAGTCAGGTTTTATGTGTGTAACAGCCCTGGCTGTCCTACAAATAGCATCATAGACTAGTTTGGACTTGGACTCATAGAGATCTACCTGCCTCTGTCCCTGGAGTAAGTACTGGGATTAAAGGAATGTACCACCACCTGGCTGTTAATGAGTCTCTAGGCCTAGCAATTTTGTTCTCTTGTGTCTGTACAATGCAATAGCAATAAAAAATTTCGAATCACATCTTTTGTTTTTTCTTCATTGTTATGATTTTTAAAAACACAGGTAGCAAAAACCGTTCAACAAGTAAAAGGTACCCGCTGCAGAGTTTGACAATCTAAATTTGATTCAAGACACCCTTATGATGGAACAGGAACACTGACTTCCAAAGTTGACCCCTGAGCTCCACAAGCAGGCCATGGTAGGAATGTTGTGTCAATGTACAGAGACACACAAAATAAATAAACATACTGTAATGGTCCCATGCTGAAATATTGTTGTGGATGGATGCTGACTTCTGTAAAACATAACTGTGAAGAACCCTTCACCAATTATATGACTATTTTTTAATTTTTTAGAGTATAATATAATTACACATTTCTTCCTTCCCTTTCCTCCTTCCAAACCCTCCTCCATACCTCTCCTTGCTCTCTTTCAAATTAGTGGACTCTTAGTTCAGTAATTATTACATGCATGTATGTATATACATACTTCTTCCTAAATATAACCTGCTGGGTCTGTACAATATTGCTTGCATGTATGTTTTCAGGACCATCAATTACATTCTGAAAGAAGTAAAAATGTGGACAGAAGAGGGCTAGAGAGACACGTGAGCAAAGGAAAACACTTGCTGCTCATCCAGGGGACCTGGACTGGGTTCCCAGTAATCACATGGTGCCTCACAACCATCTGTAACTGTGCCTGTTCACAACTGCGCCTGACAGCCCACTGCCCTAGGTTGACTCAACCTTGCATTCCAGGTTGATTTCAACCATAGCCATTCTTGGATTTCTCTTGGCCATTTTTATTACTGGTTAGAAAAATAGGGCCATAGGATTGTCAGAATGAGAAGAATGAAGACATTGGCCTTCAGGTTGTGGTGAGCAGCACATGTGCTTCATTTTATTACTATTTTCCAACAGTATGCCTATTCCACATTTATGAATATATATTCACTATACAAAGTCTTCTGTTTGCATGTATATTTCATAATAAATACACTAATATCTTTATTTTGGGAAGCCTGAGGATGCAGTGCAGGACTTCAGGCTTGCTACACATGCACAGGTCCACAGAGACAAACCATCATCTCTGTCCCTGGATTAATGTAAAACATTATCATGTCCTAATAAATTAAACACCACATTTAAAAGGATCAACTTTTGAGAGATATGAATAACAAAATTGACACAAGAAAGTAGAAAACAGAAATATGAACTCTAATGTTACAGATAATTCCCTGCTCAGCACATTCAGTGTGATTTTCTCACTCCTGATTTAACAGACAAATAGAACTGCGGCTGTGCAGTTAATCCTGTGAGACTTCCTGTGACTCTAGAAGGAAAGCAC
The DNA here is from genome assembly GCA_902168415.1 of Peromyscus melanophrys. Lineage (NCBI taxonomy): Eukaryota > Metazoa > Chordata > Mammalia > Rodentia > Cricetidae > Peromyscus > Peromyscus melanophrys. The sequence continues at coordinate 30,869 of CABHPR010153848.1, read as the reverse complement.
ATTAGATTCCTAATGAAAGAAAAGGTTTTATTTTTCAAGATTTTGATTTTGGTGAAATCTACATTGTTTATGTTTTGTTAAAAGATTTTTAAGATTTAATGTGTATGTGCTGTGTGGGGAATGTCCAGGTGTGAGTGCAGTGTTCTCAGAGTCCAGCAGAAGGCAATAATCCCCAGGAGCTGGAGTTACAGGTGTTTGTGAACTGCTTGACCAAGAGTCTGTAAACTAAACTCTGGTCTTTGCAAGAGCAGTACAGGCTCTAACCACTGAACCCTCCCTCTTTCTCTGACAGAAACTCTTAGTCAAAGTTTAGCTGAGGGTTTCCAATAGTGTGTGAATGTACAATAGCGTGGTCAAGGGGAGTTCATTGGGAAATAAAGGACCATGTCACAAATTTCACCCATTGAGAGTGGAAAGAAATTAGATGCATAAAAGAATTAGATAGAAATACATTTTCACAGTTGTGTGTGTGTGTGTGTGTATACAAGAGGAGGAGAGACAGACAGACCGACATACAGAGATAGGGACAAAGAGAGACAGAGAAAATGTCACTACTTAAATGGAGGTAAGAGGACCAATTGCAGGAGCTTGCCCGCAGCCTGATCTTATGCAGACATTTTCAACTGAGGCTCCCTTCTCTCAGATGGCTCTAGCTTGTCAAGGTGATATAGCATTAGCCAGCACAGGTTGGTCCTTTCTGCTGGCCTGATGTGTGCAGCACTGTGGCTTCTGGTTGGCAGTGAGGAAAGGAGCAGCAGAGTGGAGGACTGGGCCAGTCCCACAGTGATGCTGACAAGGCTGTGACCAGTGGTGTGACATGAGTGACAAGACTTCAATGGCAACACCCTTGACATTGTTCTCCTTTGTATAGGCAGTGCAACCTAGGGCCAAGTGGGGCCATCTACTCAGAAATTAATCCCCCAATAACACTGTTTGTCAGAATTCATCTCTTGCTCTCCTCCTAGCTGACTGAAGACCCCTTTGGAGACCCTGTCCATCACTCACTGCCAACTCTCATAGTCAGAATTTAACCATCTACCACCGAGTCTGAACCTACATCAGCTCACATACTTGAAGCTCTGTAGTGTCGGGGTATCCCATTTATGTACTGGGTCTCTTCAGTACCTAACTCTCTTTTCTGGAGAGAATTAAAGACCCTCTGAAGTCCCAGGAATTGAAGGGCTGTAGGATGGATCACTCCCAGCCTAGTGCCCTCCTGTCTGCCCTGAGTCAGTGCAACCAGTTCACCAAGATCTATTTCCATGACAATGACATCTCCATGGCTGTCCTTGAGGACCTTTTCCATCCATCAGCATATGTTACTCAAGTGAACCAGAAACTTCACCTGGTCCGTCAGGAGAGCTCTGATGATAATGGTGATTCTCTGGTAGAGATGTGACCAGAGTTAACTTGAGCTCCTGGGTGCACCCAAGTCAATCACTTTAGTATTTGTAATTGTCCTGAAAGTCATGATCTCTGGGTTTCTGAACTGAGGCTAGACATTCATTTTTTTTGGCAGTGGTGAGGAAAATTTACTTCGGGACACCGAGAAAGGAGGGATAGCTCCTCAAGAGGACAAAGAACTTTGCTGGGTGTGGTGGTACACTCCTTTAGTCCCAGAACTCTAGAGATAGAGGCAGGTGGATTTCCAAGTTCAAGGCCAGCCTGGACGAAAAGCCACTTCCAAACAGCCAGAGATACAAAGACAAACAGTGTCTCAAGGAAAGAAAGAAAGAAAGAAAGAAAGAAAGAAAGAAAGAAAGAAAGAAAGAAAGAGAGAGAGAGAGAGAGAGAGAGAGA
>CABHPR010153848.1:8348-19925 GCA_902168415.1 Peromyscus melanophrys | reverse complement strand
TTGCTCCACATCCTCTCCAACATTGACTGTCATTAGTGTTTTTGATCTTAGCCCTTCTGACAGATGTAAGATGGTATCTCAGAGTCGTTTTGATTTGCATTTCTCTGATGACTAAGTATGTTGAGCATTTCCTTAAATTTCTTTTAGCCATTTGAGATTCTTCTTTTGAGAATTCTCTGTTTAGCTCTATAGCCCATTTTTTAATTGGATTGTTCAGTATTTTGATGTCTAGTTTCTTGAGTTCTTTATATACTTTGGAGATCAGTCCTCTGTCAGATGTGGGGTTGGTGAAGATCTTTTCCCATTCTGTAGGCTGTCTTTTTGTCTTATTGACTGTGTCTTTTGTCCTACAAAAGCTTCTCAGTTTCAAGAGATCCCATTTATTATTTGTTGCTCTCAGTGTCTGTGCTACTGGTGTTATATTTAGGATGCAATCTCCTGTGCCTATGCATTTAAGAGTACTTCCTACTTTCTCTTCTATCAAGTTCAGTGTAACGGGATTTATGTTGAGGTCTTTGATCCACTTGGACTTGAGTTTTGTGCACGGTGACAGATATGGATCTGTTTGTAATCTTTAACATGTTGACATCCAGTTATGCCAGCACCATTTGTTGAAGATACTTTCTGTTTTCCATTGTATAATTTTTGCTTCTTTGTCAAAAATCAGGTGTTCATATATGTGTGGATTAATGTCAGGGTCTTCAATTTGATTCCATTGGTCTGTATGTTGGTTTTTATGCCAGTGCCATGAGGTGGTATTGTGTTCCCCAAAATATTGTGCACCCTAATAAACTTATCTGGGGTCAGAGACAGAACAGCCACAATATTAAACATAGATGACAGGCAGTGGTAGCACACGCCTTTAATCCTAGCATTCCAGAGGCAGAAATTCATCTGTTCAAGGATACAGCCAAGTACGGTGACTCACGCCTTTAATCCCAGAAAGTGAGCCTTTAATCCCAGGGAGTGATGGTAGAAGGCAGAAAGGCATATAAGGCATGAGGATCAGAAACTAGAAGCTTTTAGCTGGTTAAGCTTTTAGACTTTGAGCAGCACAGTTCAGCTAAGTGGCATCCAGTCTGAGGAAACAGGATCACCTGAAGAATTGGCCAGGTGAGGAAGCTGTGGCTTGTTCTGTCTCTCTGATCTTCCAGCATTTCACCCCAATAACTGGCTCCGGGTTTGTTTTTATTAATAAGAACTTTTAAGATTCCTGCTACAGTGCCAGGCTGTTTTTATTACTATAGCTCTATAGTAGAGCTTGAGGTCAGGGAAGGTGATGCCTCCAGAGGTTGCTTTATTGTACAGGATTCTTTTAGCTATCCTGGGTCTTTTGTTTTTCCATATGAAGTTGAGTATTGTTCTTTCCAAGTCTGTGAAGAATTGTGTTGGGATTTTGATGGGGATTGCATTGAATCTGTAGATTGCTTTTGGTAAGATTGCTATTTTCACTGTTAATCCTACCTATCCATGAGCATGGGAGATCGTTCCATTTTCTTTTTTTTGTCATGTTCATTAGTGTTTATTTTATGAAAATTTGTACTTCCAATTTAAAATTGTTACAACCCTTTATGTACATGTAGTGGATTTCTTTTTTTTCCAGCCCCTGATTTTTGTCTTTATTTTTTTCCATTTTTATTTTTCTATTATCAGCTTGATATAGTATAAATTCTTATCCTAATAGTGATAGTGAAATGTTTCATTGAGGCTTGCCCAGTAATTGAGTAAACCCAAAACTTATTATAAGCCACAGTCATCCTAGGGTCCCCCCTGCTATATAGTCTCTCTGGTTCTGTGGGTTGCAGTCTGATTGTTCTTTGCTTTGTATCTAGTATCCACTTATGAGTGAGTGCATACCATGTTTGTCCTTCTGAGTATGGGTTACCTCACTCAGGATGATATTTTCTAGTTCCATCCATTTTCCTGCAAATTTCATGCTGTCATTGTTTCTCTCTGCTGAGTAGTACTCCATTGTGTATGTGTACCACATTTTCTTTTTTTTTTTTTTTACTTTTACAAGATGTCCTTGTTTATTCTTTTTAATTAATTAATTTATTTATTTTTAATGCCGAATGCCGTTTATTGAAGGAGGGAGGAGATCTTAAATACAGGCTTACAGCACAATGGGAGAACCCCAGAGGGCAGAAGTTCACTACTGATGTTTTACAATCTTGCATCTAAGCTGTTAACGCCCATTATGCAGGATACACAGACAAGGAACTTCCCTTAAGCATTCAGGAGGGTGGAACCCGGCAGGGAATTAGCATAGGGAGGATATCAAGGTCAAGGTCAGCAAGCAAGACAACAGTTACCCAAAAAGGGGGCCAGGGCCCGGGCCCTACAGGTCCCCCTTTTACTAAAAAATGAGCTTCTGACTTAGGTTGCATGGGACGTCAGCAGGTCACCTTACTCGTCATGGAGATCCTGCCCAGGCCACACAGGCACTGTCTTAGGTTGGTGAATGCCCCCCAGGCATTACCTCTCTGTGAATACTCATTATCATACAGGCTCAATCGTGTGTGAGCTGCAGAGTTAACTGCTGCCAAAGATCTCAAAGGTACCACATTTTCTTAATCCATTCTTCAGTTGACCGCATCTAGGTTGTTTCCTGGTTCTGGCTATTACAAATAGTGCTGCTATGAACATAGTTGAGCATGTAACTTTGTGGTGTGATTGAGCATTCCTTGGGTATATGCCCAAGAGTGGTATGGCTGGATCTTGTGGTAGATCAATTCCCAATTTTTGGAGAAACCACTATACTGATTTCCACAGTGCTCAACCATGATTCTTTTGTTTTTTTAGGTTTTTTTTTTGTTTTGTTTTTGTTTTTGTTTTTGTTTTTTGTGGTTTTTCGAGACAGAGTTTCTCTGTGTAGCTTTGGTACCTGGCCTGGAATTCACTCTGTAGCCCAGGCTGGCCTCAAACTCACAGAGATCAGCCTGCCTCTGCCCCCAGTGCTGGAATTAAAGGTGTGTGCCACCACCGGCCTGGCCTCAACCATGATTCTTATTTCTCCTTCAGAGTCTTCATCTATCACTCCTGGAATTACTCTAATACCGTGCATAAGAGCACTACTCCTGCCCAGAATCAGTCCTAAAGATCCTGTAGGTAGTGGACCCTTGACTGCAGTACTGAGAGCCTGAGAGCCCATCTGAGGTGTTAATACTGCTCTGGTGGAGGCGCAGAGGTCCAATCCTGCACTTCCAGGGGTGTCTCTGATAAGGTCTTGGACAGAAAGGGATTTCTGTGAAGAACGAACTGGATAGGATGGTGAGAAACTGGGGTTGGGACAGGTGTATCCAGGGCTCCATACACCTGGCTGTGGGGGGTCCGGAGCAGACCCCGCTGCCCATTTCCCAATGGTAGTAACGGATTTCCCTGAGCATCAACCTTAGATTGGCACTCATTACTCCAGTGATGGCCCTTTTGACATTGGGGGCAAATCCCGGGGTCTTTGCCACTGCTTGGGCTCAAGGACAATTTTTCTTAAAATGACCTTGCCGGCCACATCCAAAACAGGTTTTTTGGCAGGCTCCTCCAGAATATTTCCCCCTCATGGCTGAAGCTATTACTTGTCACATGATGTGATGCCTGTCTATATCTCTACATATCTAAAGATAATCATTTAAGCTCTTATTTTTATGGGGCCTAATGGCGTCCTTGCAATACTTATTGGAATTTTCAAAGGCCAATTGCTTTACTATAGGCATGGCTTGATCAGCATCCCCAAATACTCTGCCTGCTAATTGAAGCAGATGATCTACAAATTCTGCAAATGATTCTGATGGCCCCTGAATGACTTTAGGTAGTTGTTCACCAGTGGCTTTATTGGGCAGCCCTTTCCATGCTCTGGTAGCAGCTACGCTAATCTGTGCATAAACTGTGGGATCATACAAAATCTGTGCTTGTAAAGTGGCATACTGTCCTGTACCCATGAGCATCTCAAGACTGTGAGCCGGAAAGCCCGCAGCAACATTCCTATTAGCTGTAGTTTGACAATGCTCTTGAAACTCACTCCTCCAAATTAAAAATTCTCCCCTCCAGAGAGAGCAGTGCGACACAACTGCATCCAGTCTCTAGGGGTACAATTTAAGGCAGAAAAAGATTCAAGTATAGCTCTGGTAAAAGGAGCATGGGGCCCATATGACATTACAGCTTCCTTAAGCTGTTTGATGCTTTTAAAATCTAGGGGATTTTGTTCCCTTTGCCTCTGACCTTGAGCATTTTGAGTCTCTATAACTGGGTAAGCAACTCCCCAACCCCCCCCCCCCCCCACCCCCGCCATTAACCCCTCTAAGGGTGAGGAAGGAAGATCCTCTGTGCTGCAAAAGTCAGGGTTATGGGCTGGAGGTCTATCCTTGTAAGAAATCTGTAATTTCCCTCTTAAGTATCTAGTATCCTTTTCTAATCTGACTTCTACATCATCACCCTCTGAAGACGACTCTGCAGAGTCAGAAACATCAGAAGTTTGAAGGGATCTGAGAGCCTCCTCTATCTGAGACTCCTCCAACACAGCTTTAGCTTCAGTTAATTGTTCTTGAACTTTGACGTTATCACTAAGCAACACATCTTTAACCAAGTGCCACAAAGAGATAGTAGCTAAAGGTATGGAATCAGGCCCTTCTTTATGCAGGCATTTTTGTAAGTCAGTCTTAATCTGTTTCCAATCTGGAATATTAAATCCCCCAGAGACCAGACACCAGGGACTAACATTCTTGAATTAGCCATCCTGCTCTTAATGGTGGTGCCCTGTTGCTTCAGCAGTCCAATTAACTGTTCTTCCAGGAGCGACTGCAAACTAGCTGCACCCATAACAATTCACCCGCTCTTACCTTCTTTTAAAATGCTGGCCAGTCTTTCTTTGGGTGTCCTTCAGTGTGTCCCTTCTTTCTTGGATACCTCCACTTGTAGCGCCCGCGCTACTCCCTGTTCATCATGTCTGAGTGAGGGGCTGAGATTAAAACAGAGACAAGACAGTGGGTCATTCATCTCAGTAGAATGCCCTTTATTGAAGGAGGGAAGAGGCCTTAAATACAGGCTTACAGCACAGTGGGAGAACCCCAGAGGGCAGAAGTTCACTACAGATGTTTTACATACTTGCATCCTAGCTGTTTACACCAATATGCAGGATACACAAAAAAGGAACCTCCGGTAAGATGTTTAGGAGGAAGGAAACTGGCAGGGAATTAGCATAGGGAGGACATTTGATCAAGGTAAGCAAGCAATGCAACAGCTACCCAAGGAACGGGGGTCAGGGCCCAACAGGTCAGGAAGAAGGGAAGGGAATGTCAGTTGACTCCATCTTATTTAAATACAGAAAGTTCTAGGGCTTCAGCTGCATTGAGGAAACAGCTCAGTGTCTGTCTTTCCATCCCTAAGTCACAGGACTCACATGACTTTCAACATAAAAAGCAGCTAAACATGTCAGTGACTGTGGAAGGCAGTACACAGCAGTCTTCCAGGTTCCAGGGTCTGAGTGTTCCTCTGAAACTACCATTCTGGGAAACCCTCACAAACAAGTCCTTCATGGAACAACATTTACAAGGTTATAATAGTCTTTCTATCTCCAAATTGTCACTTAGAAATGCAGAATTGTCTTTCTGACTCTAAAAGACACCTGTCCCTTCAATCTCTTGTTCACCATGCCAATCAAAGTCCCTGAGATATGAACCCGATGCACACTACATTGCTTCCAATACATTGAACACTGTGAGAAGCAAGGTGCTCTGGGTCCTCTTGATGAGATCCCTGCCTCTAGGCTGCCCCACCCTGCACAGCCTTGGGATTGTTCTGACTGGGGTGATAGCGAATGAAGAAAGCAGACACAGGCAGAGAAAACTGGAAACTAGTGTAGTGTGCTGTGGGCTTTGAGGGAGACATAGCAGCTACCAGGAAATTCAGCACCTTAATGAATGACATGCATCTGGCAGGGGAGCCAATCCTGGAAGTGGGGTCTTTGTGGGGAACAGTCTCAAACTTCAGCAATCCAGGGGAAGGAAACATCAGTTGATACATTCTGCACACAGTCAGCATCCATGGGTCTGAAGCATTGGATTCCTTGATATATGCATATTTATGTCAGCCATGTACCTTCACTCAGGCCTACATCCACTCACCACACTAGGCTACCTTCTCCTATTTGCTGCTAGCAAAACAAAAAAAAAATCTGCTTTCTAGCTCAGAGACACAGTGCACATTAATAGCAGATGCCGGTAGTAGAGGAGACTGTCTAGGCTTGCCTTTTGGCCCTGAGTTTATCTGGAAGCTCGGGACAAAGTTGAGCGAATCTCTCTACGAGGACTTCACCTAAGTTGTCACAGCACTGTGACAAGAAGGGGAGGGTACCGCGCCTGTGTCGGCTAACTCAGCTTGCTTGAGTGGTGCAGAAGGTCCCTCAGGACACACATGGGGATGTCATTATCATAGAAACTGACCTTGATGAGCTGGGAGCATTGGCTCAGGGCAGGCAAGAGGGCATGAAATGAGGGTCTCCCATCTGACACTGCTGTTATTTATTAAGTGGTGCAATGTTATCCATCTGAGTCATAGCACACCAATATTTATTAAGCAGTGCTGTTTACCATTTGAGAAAAGCCAAGAGGTACAACAAAACCCACTATAAGTGTTTATTAAGGGAAGGGGATAGGAAAGATGTGTGCATAGGCCTATGGAAGAACGACTGTGCAGGAGAAGGAAGGAGGGGTACGTGGAACCTGCTTTTATATTCCGTCTCCCCCTTTCCCCCATGTTAGTTATTTGGCGGCGCTCTTACCCTGCGAGGAAATGTCACGAAACACGACAGAATCCACTAACAAGAGTTTTATTAAGATAAGAGAGAGAAAGAGGTGTGCTCAGGCCTGTTAGAAAGACACGTGTATAAAGAGGGAAGCCAGAAATACGGCGCCGGCTTATAAAGGCTGGGTGGCTTGCATACACAGGCTCATGTGGCTACTCCATGCATGCACGTAGATCACATGGTTGCATTGCACACTTTACACAACCATGCAAAGCCAAGGGGTCCTGGACCGCGAGACGTTTTGACCCAGAAATGGCTATTTTGACCTGGAACTGGCTAGGCAGAAGTGTCTAGGTCCACTGGGCTTGCACAACCATGCCCAACCGTGGGGGCAGGTTGTGAATCTGTCACTCCCCCCACATGCACATATGGGCTTACATAGCTACACCATGCATGCCATGGGTTATGTGATCATGCTGCGTTCATGTTATGTGATCACACAGTTTACGGATTACGTAGGATGTAAGGCCCTGGGATGACTAAGCATCTTGCCAGCACATGCATGTTCATGGGGAAGTGCCTAGGAATTCTAACAACTGCTCCAAGTATAGGGTTTCCAAGGCATCTCTGAGTCTCTCAAGGAGAACTCCAAGAGGCAGAGCTCACACCAGACATCACTATAGCTCTCAGGTTCAGATGTTTGAACTCACAGATGTCCAGGCACGGGGACAGGCAATCCAAGCCTGACTGTGAGAGCTCCGGTGAGCAACCGAGAGGTCTTTAGGAGTGTCTTCAGACACTTAGGAGAGACCAAGAGATGACTTCCAGCAAAGGGTGCTGAAGAGGGTTGGTGGAATCGACATCTAGACAGGTAACACTTGTCCCAAGGTCTCTCTACCCACGTGATAGAGGTCAGCCTCTGTTAATCCCACCCATGGAGAATAAGACCACTACCACAATTTAAACCCAAATTTGAAGCAAGCTTTAAATAAATTCTGCCCAGGTGGATGGGCTCTGGCCGGGTCCATCTCTGGTTCCCCAGAAAAATGGCCCCAAGTCCAGTTTTGCAGGGGCTAACAATTTCCCATCAGGTCCAATCAGGGGCAAGCATATATCCTGACATACCCCCTGGCCTACATCTAAAGAGGGGCACATGGGATCAAGCACATCCAGGGCTGATGGGTCAAACAAACTTGTTTAGGGAAGTGAAAATATGTGGCTTGTCATCTCCTATAAACAATAGTCTCTGGCATTTGAGAAACTATTTGTCCTTGGGCAAGAGGCTTGCAGAACAGAAATATTTTTTGTTTAATGGATCTCTTAGGCATAGTAATTAAAACTTAAGTGCATGCCTTTGATCCCAGTGCTCAGGAGGCAGAGGCATGAGGAACTCTGAGTTCAAGGCCAGCATGGTCTACAAAGTGAGTTCCAGGACAGCCAGGTCTACACAGAGAAATCCTTTTTCAAAAAACAAAAATGAAGAAGAAAAAGAAGAACTTACAAAGTACCTTAGGCTCCCACACATCCAGGACACTGCCTTCTGTTGCATGCTCACACAATTCAGACCATGCAGGGAGGAGGCTGTGGGTACCATGTGGGCCACAAGCAGAAAACCATAGCCATGGCCACGTCAGGCTGACATGGGACATGTAGGAAGAACTACCCCAAACAAAGTTCAGCAGCATCCTAGAGTTATTTCTGGAGAATTCGCTGATCTCTGTGCCTCTACATAGCCATGTTCCTGTTCAGAGTTGTCCCCTTGTCCCTCACCTTCAACCCCAGCATCACACATTCTCATCTACTAAACCCTTTCTGAACTCAAAACCACTTTTCACATGTGAGCAATTAGGGGCATGCTGGTGCCTGTTCACACATGTCTGAGCACAGAGCACATCTGCTTAGCTATTCTATATCTCCAGCACTGTTCGGTTCACAATGGCCAAAATTATACCTGCAAAGTAACAGATGGATTATCTGTGGCTGTTGACCTTTCTTACCTGTGCAGGCCTTTTCCAGGAGGCCTTTTAGAAAGTAGACATCATTTACATAGAGATGTTGGAGACAGTGGAGTTTGGGGAACTGAGAAAGGAACTTGCTTATCCACTCTCTCCTCTCTGCAGAAGCAGAGATGCTGAAATGCCTCCTCTAGATTCCTTCTAGGATAAGTGTGTAACGATTTCCCATCTGCCCCAGCTAAGGACCAAGGCTTGCCATGTCTTCCAGCTGCCACCAAAAATGAAGCTCTAACTCCAGGATACAGTCTGGATCTACCATGTTCAAGCTCTCCATGACGGCGTACACAGCTGATGCCCAAACTGCAGGTTCCTACAGCGTAGCTGGATGGACCCTAACCTGTGCTGGGCACACAGCAACAGGTATGCAGCACATTCATTGAGATTGTCCCCCATGAGGTTGAGATCAGTTAACATCTTCAAATGCATCTTCACACAGGGTCTGGACAGACTTAAAATTGATGTTTCTGCCTCATGACCTGTGGTGGGCAGTCACCTTCATTGGTTACAGCCCATATGCTCCAGAAGTCATGAGGCACATTTCCCAATTGGAGCCCTCTGATTTTCCACATCCTGGGTGTGAAATGGGTCAAATTTTCAGAAACTAAGACAAGACACATGTCTGCTTCTCATCCACATGTCACACACTAGCTTTCTCTTCTAAATGTTTGTTTTTTCCCTATGCTTAGAATGGAACCCAGATGTACACTCATCGGAAAGGGCTCTTTGCCAGAGAGGCATCTGCAGCCCTGTCTCACTTCTCTCCATTCCATTTCCCACAATCCCAGCCTCATTCCACTCATGCCTGTGAGGTAAGCATGAGCCATGTCTACTTTACTCTGTTCTCACACTTGCCATGATTTGTCCAAGGTCTACAGCCCTCCAATCTGGTACCAGAAGCCTCTGATCCACCTTGGGCCAAATTCTCCAGGACTCCTCTCTTGGTGCCCACCAGCCCGGGGAAGTGTGGAAGCATGGAAGCAAAGACATCATTAACAACAAGAAAATTAACAATCCCTTCTTCTCCACACATAGATCTCTCAGGGCCAGTTCACTGCTCTAGTGTTGGTGAAGACCTCAGTTTATACATTTTAATCACCATCTGTTGGTTTCAAAGCCATAATTCTACTCTCTGGTGTGCAAAGCCTCTCAAAATCACCCTTATTCAAAGATATCATAGCCAGTTCCACCACAGCTCTGGTGAATCCTTTCCCATGAGACAGATTACTTGAAGGGGCCTGAAGACGGAGCCTCTTATTTGATGGTGAGTTGTGCTCAGTTCTCCAGGACTCTCAAACAAGCCTGTAATAGAAAGCTTAGAATGTCATTGTCAAAGGATCTTTGGCCTGTTTGCCATTATGAACCTGGTCTGATGCTCAGGAGCTGTGCTGGGTGCTGTGGCAGACACCTGCTGGGTCAGCTACTCAAAAGACAGAGGCAGGAGGATGCTGTGAGCTCATTCATCTTGTTAATAGGTACTGAGGATATGGCTCAGTTGTTAGAGTGTTTCTCTAGCATGTGGCTTCAAGCACTGGCTTCCATCACCAGCACCACCTTTACCAGGATGGTAGGCTCACCTGTAATCCTGAAATTGAAGAGGAAGGGAGAGGGGGCCATGAAGGAATCAGCTCAGCATCCTAGCTAGAGAAGATAGATTCAACAATGAGAGCTGAGCTGGTGGTGACGGTGAGTGATTGGGTCGGGCACTCATTTATTATAACAAGAGGCAGGGGCAGAACTGGGCAGTGGTAACACACACCTCTAATCCCAGCACTGGGAAGGAAGAGACAGAGAAGAGAAGAGTTTGAGGCCAGCCTTGTCTACAGAGTAAATTCCAGGACAGCCAGGGCTATACAGAGAAACCCTGGAAACCTCTCCCACCCCCATTCTGCAAAAGGCAGGGAGATTGTAATAAGTTTCAGCCGGCCTGGGATAAATGATGATACCCTGTCCCAACTAACCATCAACCCTGAGAGCTATGGCCAGGTGTCAACTGCTGTGGGATGGTCTGTATGTCAAACATGTTGCTTATTGGTCAATAAATAAAGCACTGATTGGCCAGTGGTCAGGTAGGAAGAAGTATAGGCGGGACAAGGTGGAGAGAATTCTGGGAAGTGGAAGGCTGAGGAGACACTGCCAGCCGCCACCATGACAAACAGCATGTGAAGATGCCGGTAAGCCACAAGCCATGTGGCAAGGTACAGATTTATAGAAATGGATTAATTTAAGATATAAGAACAGTTAGCAAGAAGCCTGCCACGGCCATACAGTTTGTAAGCAATATAAGTCTCTGTGTTTACTTGGTTGGGTCTGTGCGGCTGTGGGACTGGCGGGTGAGAGAGATTTGTCCTGACTGTGGGCCAGGCAGGAAAACTCAAGCTACAGTCAACAGCCGTGGCCAGGTGTCAACAGCAGCTTGACAGTGTATCATGGAGAATTAGGCAGTCCTGTCCTCCATGCTGCCATTTCACTCACTGTCAGCATGGGAGCCTCTCGCAAGCACCTAGCTGGCCAGGCTCATCACTGTCTTACCCAGTTCCACCACTGCTAGCAACTAAACATTTAAAATCTAAAATGAAATACACACAGTTCAAAACATTCTAGGCTTGAAAAGCCTGACAGACAGCCTTTACAGAGAGATACAAAGTCTTTGGAAGACAGGGCTCTAAGTGAGATGGCTCCATTAAATCTCTCCCTTCGGGGTTGGGGATTTAGCTCAGTGGTAGAGCGCTTGCCTAGCAAGGGCAAGGCCCTGGGTTTGGTCCCTGGCTACAGAAAAAATAAATAAATAAATAAATAAATAAATAAATAAATAAATAAATAAATAAA
>CABHPR010153847.1:28825-44266 GCA_902168415.1 Peromyscus melanophrys | reverse complement strand
TCCCCACATTCTAGCCCAATCCTTCGTCTCTCTGGCCAGGTGCTTGCTACCTGGGCCAAGCATGCAGGAAATGGAGCGCACCTCCGACCCCCAAGGGCTGCAGGAAGTCCGCTTGATTTTCCCCCCTCTAGATTTATTCCTGTAATTTGCAAGCTTTGCAGCCAGCATCCTCTCCAGCGGTGCCCCAGAGCCGATTTGAATTCGGTATCTTCCACCTGACCTGACAGAGTTAAGAAGCAGACACAAAGGGGCAGAAACCTCAGGCCAACGCCCCAAGCCCTGGAGATCTCTGCCTTCTGTTTCCCCAGCCTTTCTGTATGTTTTAATTTCTCCACTTGCCCCAGGTGGAGGCTTTTTGTTTTCTTCCCCACCACAGAAATTAGAGAAGGGCCTGAAAGATAATGTAATGGCCTTCCTTTTATTAATACTTGATTTAACCTTGAGAAGTTAATTTGTGTTCTGTTTCCTATATATCCTATGCTGTGAGTCTGATAGGATAGGTCAATGCATTACCCTCTTCAAGTCTTGCTTCCTACAGGACTGTGGAGAAATCCCCTGAAACCTACAGTACATAGCACCCACACATTTACTTCCCATCCTTCTTTGGAAAGACAAGGATAAAACCAGAGAGAGAGAGAGAGAGAGAGAGAGAGAGAGAGAGAGAGAGAGAGAACATGTATCTGGAGACATTGCTCACCGTACCCCAAACCTGCATTTTCTATTTTTCTCTGGCTTCCTTCTCCCAGACACACCCACCCACCCACCCACACCTCCCCCATCCTCTTTCGATTTCTGTGGTGGTTTAAATAGGTATGGCCCCTACACACTCATGTGTTTGAATGCTTGGCCCTTAGGGAGTGACACTATTAGGAGGCGTGGCCTTATTGAAGTAGGTGTGGCCTTCCTGGAGGAAGTGTGTCACTGTAGAGGTGGGCTTTGAGGTCTCATATACTCAAGCTAGGCCTAGTGTGGCACACAGTCTCTCCTGCTGCCTGAAGATCAAGATGTACAACTCTCAGCTCCTTCTCCAGCACCATGTCTGCCTGCATGCTGCCGTGCTTCTCGCCATGATGATAATGGACTAAACCTCTGAAACTGTAAGCCAGCCCCAATTAAATATTTTCCTTTATAAGAGTTGCTGTAAGGGCCCTGTGGCAGTGACCTTTAATCTCAGCACTTGGGCGGCAGAGGCAGGCAGACCTCTGTGAGTTTGAGACCAGCCTGGTCTACAGAGCAGAGTTCCAGGACAACCAGATCTACACAGAGAAACCCTGTCTCGAAAAACCAAAAGAAAAAAAAATAAGCAAACCCCACACTATTCCAGTTGGCTTTCTCTCTGCCTCATGCTCACGGGTCAGATGTAAACTCTGATCCAGAGCCATGCCTGCCTGCCTGCTGCTGTGCTCCTCACCATGATGGTTGTAGAGTCTGCTACCTCTGGAAATGGGAGCCCCAAATTGAATGCTTTCTAAGTTGCCTTGGTTATGGTGTCTTATCACAGCAATAGAAAAGTAACTGAGACAGGGTTCATCCATAAAGTTATCTGGCCAGTAAGCAATTGCTGGAGGGAGAGGAGAGTTCTCAGGTGGTGTAGCTGTCTGTATGTTGTCCAAGAGGTACTAGTGAGGCAGATTTTTTTTTTAGACAGGGTTTCTCTGTGTAGCTTTGGTGCCTGTCCTGGAACCCACTCCATAGCCTAGGCTGGCCTTGAACTCACAGAGATCCACCTGGCTCTGCCTCCCAAGTGCTGGGGTTAAAGGCATGCGCCACCACCTCCCGGCTTTAGTGAGGCAGACTTAGAGTCATCCATCCCCCATGTTGGTTGGGCTTTCCAGTGATGCAACTGCCTAGTTACTGGCTCTCCTGTAAGTGACCCAAACAAACTCCTGGATTCACCAAGAGAGCTTGGATGGGATTGTTTCTTTGGTCCGGTGATAGCCACACTGTCTGGGTTGAATAGAAATAAACTCTCGGGGGGAAAATAACGCAACAGTTAACAGTGTAAAACCAAAGGGCCGAATTCAAGTCCCAGCCTCCAGAGCAGTGTGACTATCTGGGAGGAGGCGGAACAGAAATCAGCTATTTGGGGTAACTGTGGGGAAAAGCAGGGAAGTCAGAATTGGGATTTCTATCTTCAATAGTTCCTCTTTCCTTACAGAAACCTCAAATAAGGTTATGGGTTTGAACAGAAAGTAAAGTGAAAGAAATTGCATTTATGAATGATGGCCCAATTGCAATGCGTCTGTGTCAGGCCGGCTCTTACACAGATTGTCTGCCCCTTGCCTTATGATGGCCAGACTTTACCTTCTGTGCAGGTAATACACCTTCTGTTCTTGGAATTTTGATCTTTTCTCAGCCTAGCAATATATAGCGCTGTAGTCTTTCTTGCTCCTGGGCAGTGACAATGAGCCACCAGCCTGTCAGCCCTGGTTCATGAGGAGAGGTAAGCAGTAGCCTCCAGTGCACTGTGTTCCAAGTTATGGCATAGGTGGGCAGAAGTAAGTGAATTTTCTACTCGCAATGTTTTTATTTTTCTTGGTATGTACGTGTGTGCTGTGCATGCATGTTGTGGTGGGGGAGGCATACACATGTGTATATGATGTCAGGTGTCTTTTTCTGTTGCTCTCCATCTTCTTCATTGAGGCAGGGTCCCTCATTTGAACTCAGAACTTGCTCATTAGACAACCATCTTGCTCCAGGGACCCCAGGCTCCTCTTCCCAAGAGCTGGAATTACAGGCAGGCTGCCGGTCTGAGCCAGCATGTACATGGCTGCTGTGGATCCAAACTCTGGTCCTCGCATTAGCTCAGCAAGTGCTTGGCCAGCTGACCTACATCCCCAGCAGCTCCCACAGTGATTTTATCAGGGTGTAACACCATTGTCGGCCAAGGAGCATCTAGACTGCTCTTTCTGCCTTATGGCTGGAAGACTGAGGTGCAGAGAGATCAGACAGCTTTCCAGCAAGAGGCTGAGTAGGGGGTTCAAGCTCAGAACACTGCCTAAGATGATTCCTTACCAGCACCAAGCCTTGCAGTGCACACTGATACACAGGACTGCACTCTAAGTGGGGTGGTTCTTCCTGGCAGTTGGGATGGCCTGCCTCCTTCTCTCCCTTTACCTGCATTAATTCCCCTGCCTTATGCGCTCTGGCTGTCTATACCAAACGGGGTCCTTTCATTTGCACCCTTCCTAGATCTGCCAGTTCTGGCTCCCGTGGTGCTGGCTGGGGGCTGGGCTCCTCTTAAGACTGGTTTGCAGGGCTGGAGAGATGGCTCAGCAGTTCAGAGCACTGGCTGCTCTTCCAGAGAACCAGGGTTCAATTCCTAGCATCCACATGGCAGCTTACAACTGTCTGTAACTCCAGTTGCAGGGGATTCAACACTCTCACACAGATATACATGCAGGCAAAACACCAATAAACATTGTGGGAGCCTGTTTTTAGGTTCCTTGTGGCTTTACTCAGCAGGTCCACATAGAGAGGATGATTAGGACCACGGGCCTGAGTGCAGGTGTCTGAGATGATCTGCACTTGGCTGTGCTGGGGGGAGGTCTTTTGCTCTACCCCTTGGCGTCTCTATAAATACCCTGAGGCAGAGACAGTTGGGGCCGTTGGAATAGGTTCTGGGCCCTCTCGAGGCTATCCTTTATTTTCTATCTATTTATCTCCGCAATATAAATCTTTCTATCTAATGTTTCCTGCTGCTCACACTCAAGAAAACTCTGGGGAACTGTGGGGTTGGTGGGTAAATGCCCCACAACACATAAAATTAATTAAAAAAAAAAAAGACTAGTTTGCTCAGGCCTAAGACAAGATAATTATTCTTTACCCAGACTGCACCCTGCTCCATGTGGTTTCCCTTCAACAGTGCCCTTGGTGGTGACAGCTCCAATGGTCCCCTCTGCTGGAGTTTCCACATGAACCAGAGTTTCTCTGTGTTCCACAAAAGGAAGGCTTAGAAGCAGAAGGCAAGCTACAGCCATCACGCATCGTCCAGGAACCTTCCCTTTCACCCCGGACATCAATATCTATGCAATATCCCCTAGGCCTGTCTTCTAGCATTCTGACAGCTAGCTTCGCCAGGCCCCATCACTCAGCCGTGTCCACTCAAAGCCTCTAATCTCTCCATCAGCTGCCGTTCTCATCCTCAGCCTTGCTCCAGGCACCAGCAGTGAGCAGGGGACAGCTTTAAAGCACTACCTCCCAGATGAAGGGGAGAGAGAGGGAGAGAGAGAGAGAAAAAAAAAAAAAAAAAAGACAGCCCCAGGGGGATGCAGCTTTAGGGAAAAAAAAAGGAAAGAAATCCTGAGACCTAAAGCCAGCTCAGCAAGACCCGGAGGGGAGAATGCACCGGGAGGATTGCCACGCAGCTGTTAGCTCTGAACCTGAAAATAGAATTCAAGAGTCCTGACACCGGGCTGGATTTCTCGAACCCTGGCACTTCTCCCTAAAGCAGGTTAGCTACCTTGACCTACTTTTTGAAGGCCATAAGGAAAGAACAGCCTATTAAAAAAAAAAAAAAGAAAGAAAGAAAGAAAAAAGACAATGTACACATACAGGAATAGAGGTCTCCAAGGGCGAAAGAATGGTCTCCACAACACACACTCCAACAGCTCAGCATCCAGGTAGGAGGCGGGGTGTGCTCCGGTCACCAAGGTGCTATCGGCAACCTTGGGCTGCAGCAGGGACGAAGGAGGCACAGCTGCAGGGAAGTGAGTAGACCTAAATACACACGGGCCACAGACCAGATTTTAGAATCTGATTTGACCAGGGTGCTAGGGGCATCTGAGATGTTAACGACTGGCATATGGAGGTATAAAAACACTGCCTTAGGCTTCCCTGTGTTTCCCCTACAAGGTTAGGCTAGTCCCACTTCTCTCTTTTTGTTTTTGTTTTGAGGTTTTGAGACAGAGTATCTCTATGAAGCCCTGGCTGTCCTAAAACGATCTGTAGACTAGGCTGTTCTTGAACTCACAGATACAGCTGCCTTTGCCCCACCCCCACCCCCGCCCCCCAGTGCTGAGATTAAAGACGTGTGCTACCACACCCTGCTCAGTCCCTCTTCTCTGGCTACTACTCCCTCTGGTCCCCGGAGACCCTTTTCTCACATGAAGTTCAAAATTTATAACCATTTATTTCTGGCAACACACAGTCATTGCAAACCCATTGCCCAGCTCAGATGAAGACCAGGGAGATCCCATTTCCTGGCTTCCAGCTGTAGGAAGTACCTTCTCTCCATGGACACCGTAATTTCTGATCCCCCTGGGAGACCCAAGCCTACCCACGCTCAGAAGAAGGACAAGCCTACGGTGTCATTTCCATCTTACTGTTAATAGACATGGTTTGCGATTGAAAAAAGAACCGGAACAGAACAGCCTCTGAGAGAGTTGGCTACAGCTCTCTAGGCCACAGAAGAGGAAAGCCGTGTCTTACCATAGTTACGGGGCTGGGGTGGGCTGAAGAGTGGCGATCCTGACGGACAGATGGCTCAAACACATGCAAGGGACCCAACAACTATAAACTTGGCTCCAAGAATATAGAGGAGTTGCCCTGAATCTCTTGAGCCAAGCCATGCTTCCCAGACCCTGTGTGTATGCTGTCACATATCTTGGACTCAAAAATCCCTCTTCTTCCTCACTACAGGATGCCGATGTTTACACTCACCTGCTCGGTCATTGATAACTCTGCAGTTAGACAGCCCCGGCCATGTGCACTGTCTCTCAGAGATCCTGGCTCTATTTGGCCACAGGACTAACTCATCTTTGATATTCAGCTCCAGTTATCTATCAGCTTCTAAATTTTTTGGCCTACACCTCACTTTTCCGGCTCACAAGTAGCAGCTCATTTCAGCCATACAACCTAGTTTAAAGAAAAGGATGCTTGAAAACAATTCAAGCCGTTCTGGAGAAGTGGCTCGGCAGGTAAGAGCACTGGCTGCTCTTCCAGGGGACCTGGATTCAATTCCCAGATAAACCACATGGCAGCTCACAACCATCTGTAACTCCAGTTCCAGGAGATTTGATGTTCTATTCTGGCCTTCACGGGCGATGCATGCTTGTGTGCACAGACATACATGCAGGCAAAATGACTATACACATTAAAAATAATTAAATCTTTTTTAAGTCCAAGAAAAAAAAGAGCCAGGTGGCGGCGGCGGCGGCGGCAGCGGCGGTGGTGGCGCATGCCTTTAATCCCCTGCAGAGGCAGGCGGATCTCTGTGAGTTCAAGGCCAGCCTGGTTTACAGATTGAGTTCCAGGACAGTGCTCCAGAGCTACAGAGAAACCCTGTCTCAAAAAAAAACCAAACAAAAACCAAAAAGAAAAGAATAAGATAATAAGAAGAATAATATAAAAATAATAAGAATCTCTGTAGCAGTGTGCAGGTAACAAAGTCAGTTTGAAGTTTGAAGCCTGGTAAGGCAGGTAGAACTTTTTTTAAAAATTTATTTATTTCTATTATCAGCTTGATACAGTATAAATTCTTATCTTAATAGTGAAATGTTTCATTGAGTCTTGCTCAGTAATTGAGTAAAACCAAAACTTATTATAAGCCACAGTCATCCTAGGGTCCCCCCTGCTATATAGCCTCCATGGTTCTGTGGGGTGCGGTCTGATTGTTCTTTGCTTTATATACTTCTATATAAGTAGAACTTTTATTATGGAATATACCCATGCTGAGGATACTTTGTATTCCTAGTAGACACAGTACACAGAGAGAAACAAGAGCATCCTTGATGACCTGAAAGATCACAGTCTATCAGAGAACGTAAGTCAACATAGAACAACGAATGTGTCAGAAGAGAGATCAAAATGGAGTCCCAAGGGAGGTTGGGGATGTGGCTCAGTTGGTAGAGCACTTGCCTGGTATAATGGTTAGTTTTAATTGTCACCTTGACACAGTCTAGACTCACTTGGAGAAAGACTCTCACTGAGGGATCGTCTAGATCAAGTTGGTGTTTTAACTTCCACAGTGACTGGACTTTTATCTACTGCTATTTCAGCCAGCAATTGTGACTCTGAAGTTACTGGCCTACTTCTCTGGCATCGACCAGGGCCCCTCAGACTGCAGCCTGGCAAGAATTCTGCTCCTGCAGGCACTGGCCCTCTAACTAAATTTCTATTGTTCTATTTACAAATAAGACTTGAGATTCAAAGGCTGGGGTGAAAACCTGCTAGCCCAGAGAGGTTGAGTAGCACCTAGCTGACCTTCTCTCCTTGCAGGTGGCTCCCAAAGAGCATCCTTCCTCTCCACCAAACAAAAAAAGCTGTGCCGCTCAAAATCTATCCCTGCTACTTCTGGTGTGTCTCTCTTATCTCTTCCAGATGCCCTCTGATGCTTTATGATTACTTTCTGTCAACTAGTTGCTAACTCAGCCCCCTGATCCAAGGATAATTTTTATTAAATTAACACAAATGCAAACTTGGGGTTTACAGTGTGATCGAATATCTCCCAACAGGTTGGCCTGTGGGCATGTCTGTGGAAGACTATCTTGATAAAGAAAAGAAGGTACCTAATGTCTACAAAGCCCTGGGTTTGCTCTCTAGCACTACATAAACTAGGAGTGGTGGTGCACACCTTTAATCTCAGAAGATGGAGCCTGGAGGATCAGGAGTTCAGGGTCATCTTTAGCTACGAGATTTTGAGGCCAGCCTAGGGTAAATGAGATCCTGTCTCAAAAAAAAAAAAAAAAAAAAAAAAAAAAAGGAGGGTCCTGGGGGAAGGTGAGAAAAGGGAGTGGAGTGGTAAGGAATGAGGGAGACTTCCAAAAGAAATGAGCTGTGGAGAGGTGGGAGTGTCGGTTTTAGAGAATATAATGAACAAAGACAGATGCTGGGAATTCACCTTATGAGCAAAGACACATGATTGATTCATTTGGTTACAACATATGCCAACCAAAGGGAGAGGGTGAGAGAACCAGTAAGAAAGGTGGGTGCTGACCCAGCCGTGAGGGCCTGGGGTACCGGAAAAGGAGTGGGACCTTCATTCCATGAGGAGAGTTTTCCCAGTAGCTATAAACGGAACTGGGGCACCAACAGTGTGAACTGCTGAACCCAGATAGAGAAGAGAGGGCAGTCCTTATGCAACAGTGAGGTCATGGTAACCAGACCTGACTCATGACAGACATACTCTGTCAGAGAGAGAGAGAGAGAGAGAGAGAGAGAGAGAGAGAGAGAGAGAGAGAGAGAGAGAGAGAGAGAGAGATCCTAGGATCAAAAGCACCAAAGAAGCTCGGCACATTGGCACACACCTGTAACTCCAGCACTCGGGAGACTGAGACAGGTAGATCATGAGTTTAAGACCAGCCCGAGCTAAAGAGCAAAACCTGTCAATATATATATAAAGATGCATAACAAATAACAAGGTTGTACAGAACATTTTCTCCCTTCCTGATCTTTTCAGAAAAGAGTGGGAAGGGATTATAAAGCTCATCTTCCTTCCCGTACATTCCCTTTCTCCCCCACTAAGGAAGTGGCGCTTAGCATGGCAAGAAATGAGTCATACTGTCTACCTGGGAGGCTCTTGGGGTTTGAGAGGTCTCGGTCAGATTCAGGAGATAGGAAATGATGCACTCTTCGGACCTGCCTCTGGCTCCCAGCTTCCTGGGTAAGAGATTTTCTGGCTTCTATACTACCTCGCTTAGCAGAAAGGTTTCTTACTGGAGGTCTCTACCCCTATCCCCAGTTCTGTATAGGCCCACTTTGGAAAGATCTCTGGCATAGAGAAATATAGTCAGACTCAGACCTGACTTTCACAGTAGACCCCAAACAACTCTCCAAGAGCTGTATATCCTAACCAGCAGGCCTAGGGCTTTCAGTCCAGCTAGTAAGTGAAAGACCAGGATGCATCAGACCATCATAGCTGAATACCATTGGATAAATTCACCCATGTGCCTTGTTACTTCTGTCTTACACAATCTTCTGGATAAGCTTTATCACTCTCTTTTTGTTGATTTTTTTTGTTGTTGTTGTTTTGTTTTTCGAGACAGGGTTTCTCTGTGTAGCTTTGCGCCTTTCCTGGATCTCTGTAGCCCAGGCTGGCCTCGAACTCACAGAGATCCGCCTGCCTCTACCTCCCGAGTGCTGGGATTAAAGGCGTGTGCCACCACTGCCCGGCTGCTTTATCACTCTCATAATGTCCAAAAGACACTGCTTTATCCCAGTCCTTCCCCAGCTTCTGGCTCTTACAATCTTTCTGCCCTCTCATCTATCATGTTCTCTGAACCTTAGAGCAAAGTTGTAAGATAGACACATCTCATTTATGGTTGAGCATGCCAAGCTCATTCTCTGCACTTTGACGAGTCATAAGTTTCTGTGTTAACCAGTGTTCACTGCACAGAGAAGCTTTTCTGATGAGGGCTGAGAGCCACACTGATCTATGGGTATAGACATGGGAACTTAAAAGGCAGTTTGATATGATGCCCATTTAGCAAAATAATAATAGTAGATTTGCCCCTGGGGACCTCTAAGCCCCATGGGTTCTTGGTGAGATTTACAGTATTTCCTCTTATGGAATAGGCCTTAAAAGCAATAAGAAAGCAATTGGCTGCCCCCCTAACATCTGTGCCACTATGGGCATACCTTGCCAGGCTGGTTATCATTGTAGCTTGCAAAGTTCATACATGTTGGTCCGTGTATGTGTCTGAATATGTGTTTGTATCTATGTGTAAATATGTTTGCCAGTTCATTTTTTGTTGACCTGAGTCATTTGGGAAGAGGGAATCTTAAACGAGAAGATGCCTCTGTCTGATTGCCCATAAGCAAGTCTGTGGCATTTTTTGGATTAATGATTAATGTAGGAGGCAGTGTGGTTCTAAGTCACACAAGAAAGCAAGTGGAGCACGCCATGGAGGAAAAGCCTGTAAGCAGCATTTCTCCACGGTCTCTGCTTCAGTCCTTGTCTCCAGGCCCCTGCCCTGCCTGAGTTCCTGCCTCGGCCTTCCTCAGGGATGGATCATGGGAATCTATAAGATAAACAAACCTTTTCTTTCCTAAGTTGTCTTTGGTCAGTGCTTTATCACATTCACAGAAAGCAAGCTAAAATAATGTATGTTTGTGTGTCTGTGTAGGCCTGTATTGGTCTGTGTGCATGTGTGTGTATGTGTGTGTGTGCGCGCGCGCGCGTGTGTGTGTGTGTGTGTGTGTGTGTGTGTGTGTGTACCTGTGTGCATGTCTCTGTGTGTGTGGTGGTTTGAATGAGAATGGACCCCCATAGGCTCATATTTGAATGCTGTCCTTAGTCGGTGGAACTATTTGGCAAGGGTTAGGAGGTGTGGCCTTGTTGGAGGAGGTCTGTCACTGGGGGTGAGCTTTGAGGTTTCCTAGTTCTCTCTCTCTCTGCCTGCTGCCATGCTCTCTGCCATGATGGTCATGGACTCATCCTCTGAAACTGTAAGCAAGACCTCCAATTAAATGCTTTCTTTTATAAAGTTGCCTACTGTTGTAACTGCAATAGAAAAGTAACTAAGAAGGTGTGTGTGTGTGTATGTGTGTGTGTCTGTGTGTGTCTGTCTGTGTGTGTGTACATGCTCATACACACGCACCTGTGTGTCTGTGTCTCTCTGTGTTTCTCTTTCTCTCTGTGTGTGCCTTGTCCACAGTGTGTGCTAACCATTACCTCTTGGGTTATGCTTGATAATTGGCCTCCTGGGCATGCTGTCCCCTAATATGAGTTACACACTTGGAGATAATGAGGATTGGAGGATACCGATAATTGGCTTCCTTCTGCAAGGGAGCAAGCTGAGGTCCCTTAGGTTCATCATCATGGACAGCAACAGCAGCCTCATTAGACATTGGACAAGGCTCTGTTTTGCTTGGCGATGGAGACAGTGTGGCTGGTCCAGAGTGTCCCAGGTCCTTCTAATATGTGTGTGTTATCATTCCAGGTCATGAGAGACGATGCTTTTCTGACCAGTATCCTGATCTCCACAGAGACCTGGTGAGCTATGGATTCGGCTGACTTTGTTACTCACAGAACTGGCTTTCATTCATCTCCATCACATGTCTCTAAGAAATTAGATTCCAGCCGGGCAGTGGTGGTGGCGCCGGCGGCACCGGCGGGCTCACGCCTTTAATCCCAGCACTCAGGAGGCAGAGGCAGGCGGATCTCTGTGAGTTCGAGGCCAGCCTGGTCTACAAAGTGAGTTCCAGGAAAGGCGCAAAGCTACACAGAGAAACCCTGTCTCGAAGAACCAAAAAAAAAAAAAAAAAAAAAAGATATTAGATTCCTTTTTATTTCACTTCATATATTCTTTTGAGACAGGGCCTCTCTTTGTAGCCCTGGCTGTCCTGGAACTCACTACTAGACCAGGTTGGCCTCGAACTCAGAGATCCACCTGTGTCAGCTTCCCAAGTACTGGAGTTAAAGGTGTGTGCCACCACACCCAGGTGAAATTAGATTCCTTTTGGAACTGTCTTTGAAAGTGCCTTAAATCAGTGGTCCTCAACCTTTCTAATGCTGCGACCCTTTAATACAGTTCCTCATGTTGTGGTGACCCCCAACCATAAAATTATTTTCACTGCTACTTCATAACTGTAATTTTGCTGCAGTTATGAATCCTAATGCAAATATCTGTGTTTTCCAATGGTCTTGGGAGACCCCTGTGAAAGGCTGAGAATCTCTACCTTAGAGGCTGGGGGTGTGGCTCAGTGAGAGAGTGTCTGTGTAGTATGTACAAGGTCCTGGGTTCAATCCCCAGTGCGGCAAAAAATAAAAGCAGAGACGACTGTCTAGTGCATATGGAAGGAATATGACCATAATGCCAGTGCTCAGAGGCGGAGGCAGGGGGATCAGAAGTCGGGTCAGCGTCTACATAGTGAGTTCAGGTCACCTTGGTCTACACAGCAAGTGCCAGGCCAGCCGGGGCTACACAGTGAAACTTTGTCTCATGAAAGAGAGGGGAGAGCAGAGACTAAAAATGAAAAAAAAAAAAAGAGAGATTAAAAAGGAAGTGGGCCTGTGTCAGCCTGGATTAGGAGCTAACCCTCTAAGCACCTGAATTTGTTCATTTGTGTGTCAGTAGATTGGAGCCAATAAAAGAACTCTCTGGCGTCCTTTGGTTTTCCTACAGTTCAAGGAAGAAATAGTTAACGAGCAGGAATCACCGGTCATTTTTGCCTGTTCATTTTTTACCATCATAAAGCATGGAGGAGGGTATCATCCTATATGCTAACATTTAGAGTTTTTTTTTTTATTTTACTTTATTTTATTTATTTATTTATTTATTTATTTATTTTGTTGTTGTTGTTGTTGTTTCCTTTTTGTGGAGTATGTGATGTGATGTATAAGATGGATTACACCTTCCTTGGAATTACCTTGGGCAGTTTGTAGTCCAAAGCTGATCTGTTTATCAGCTCAATAGCATCATTATGAACCAGGTAGAATTTTTTTTTTTTTTAATTTTCCGGAGCTGAGGACCAAACCCAGGGCCTTGTGCTTGCTAGGCAAGCGCTCTACCACTGAGCTAAATCCCCAACCCTTTTTTTTTTTTTTTTAATTTAAGAAATTTATTCCTCAGGGCTCTTAAGTGACCAGCCAATCTTAGATCCCCTCTCTTATCATCTCTAAGATTCTCCTTGTTAGCATTTAGGCATCTGTACTGGCCTGGCCTTAGAGTCCCGACAGGATAGACCTCAGCTGCAGCCACTAAGAGCACCCCCTGTGCACATTCACTATGTTTCCTTATAAAAGTCGGGCCTTGTACACCTCCCATCTCTCTCTCTCTCTCTCTCTCTCTCTCTCTCTCTCTCTCTCTCTCTCTCTCTCTCTCTCTCTCTCTTCCTCTTCCTTTGCTCTCATCCCCAGGGACCAGTCTCTGCCCTTTTCTCTGCCCCTTCTCTCCATAATTCGCAAGCCCTGAATTGCTTTTGGATCTGATCTGATAGTCAAAGCTCATTCATCAGACACACAAGAAAGGCCTAACATGGCAGACAGACAAAACAAAACAGACAGACAGACTCACAGGAGGTCAAGAATGAGATTGCTTTAGGAGCTTCACAGATAAACAGGTAGGTGAACCTAGATTTTGAGCTTTGGTTAATTTCCTGTTTATATTAATATGCATTACAAAAACATAGTTAGCAAGTTAGACTCTTGATTTCCCAGTTGGTGTTGTTTAAGATGGATCCAGACACTTGAGTTTTTAAATGAAAGTCAAATAAAAATAGTAAGCCGCTGGTATTCTGGTGGTGTCTGGAGACAGGCTGGTGGGTAGTTGAATATGAGTCTCCGCTCAGCCCAGCAGACAACGTCTCCCCGCTCCCCAGCCGCTTCCAACATTTCTTTGCCGTGTTTGCCTCCCGTCTTGTCCTCTCTTGCCTTGTTCTTAGAATTTCTCCTCTGCCTAGATGTGAACAGCTTTCTTTCCTCACCTCAATCTCAGCTTTTGTGGTTTTCTGCCTCGTGTGAGTCTCAGAGGTCCTAGTGGCAGCGACTGAGTTTTCATTTTTATTTTTAAAAAAAGTATACATGCGAGTCAGGCATGGTGGCTCATGCCTGGAATCTGAGCACTCTGGAAGCTGAAGAAGGATTAAGCTGGGCAGTGGTGGTGCATGCCTTTAATCCCAGCTCTCAGGAGACACAAGCAGGCAGATCTCTAAGCTTGAGACCAGCCTGGTCTACAGAGTGAGTTCCTGGACAGCCAGGGCTACCCAGAGAAACTGTCTAGAAAAAAAAAAAAAAAAAAAAAAAAGAGGAAGGGGGTGGCTTTAGTTTGAAGCCAGAGGCCCGCCTAAAGGGAGAAGCGCGACCCTGCCGAATGTCAATTCACAAAAAATAAAACCGCATACACCAAACCTTTACGGAGTCCCTTCAGAGAAGCCCAGCAGCAGATGATAGCTACCTGACAATCGCCTCCCTTTCCCCGCCTCCCCTCAGGCACTCCCTTCACTCAGCCCACAGGATCTCTCACAGCCTCTCCATTGTTACTTCTCACCCCAGGTCACATTCCATAGCCTCCGTGGAATTGGAGCAAAGAACTCAGTTCCAGGAGCAGTCACCCGGTTCAGCAGAGTGGCCACAGCCTGTGGCTTGTCTCAGTGGCCACAGAGCATCTGACCTCCTCACCACAGCTGCTAGGACCAGGTGTCAGATTCCAGCAAGCACTGTGGAAGTGGGGACCCTTCCCAAATGTAGTAAGTGTATTCCTGCAGGTTCTACAGGCAGGCAGGCAGGCAGACACACAGACAAGCATGCACACACAGAGTCACACACACGGAGTCACACTCTACCACCAGCCATAAAGATAACCTGTCTGGAGCAAGATCTGTATTTTGCCTCTAGCTTCAAGCCAGGGAAGTGTGTGATGCTGGGGCCTGGCCCAGAACAGTGGGTGAAAGAGCAAGTGTCTGAGATGATTGCTAAAAACGCTTGTCTCCTTCTCCCTGTGACCCACAGGAAGCTCTACTCTCCAACCACAAGGTTTCAGGAACAACCAGAGACTTAATCCTCAGATACTATAGCGATCACGTGATCATTTAAAAGCAAAAAGTGAAGGAGAAAACCAGGGTGCTTGAAACGGGATATCCCAGGTGCCACCTTGACCACAAGCCCCAGGCTTTCTTCTCGTCCTGAGGATAAACTCAGGCAGCAGGAATTGTAGAGCTAAGGTGGAGGTTTCCAGAGGCGGTGGAACTCACTAGGAAGAATTTACAAGTGAGTTTTTACCATCCTTCTGAACATTTAATAAATCCGATAAAAAAACATAATTGAATGGTTCTAAAAATGAAGACCACAGAAAGCAAAGGTGATTTATTTATGACAAATACATCTTGTGAAAGCTTACATTCCTTCAAAATAGAGTTCATCACATTTTATGAGGTCAAGCCTTAGCTACTTGTCAAATGACCAGGGTATAAAAGGATAAGAATAGTTTCGTATGTTAGAAAATATGGGCTGTGACTAAATACAAATCAGTGGAAATTCGATGAAGGCACATCCAAACATCTCAGAGGTTCCGCCATCTCCCTGGAAGACTAACAAAAGATGAAATACTGCAACCAAAAGCCAGCATCAGCGGGTTGAAAATAGAGAATTCAAGAGGAAAAAGAAAAAGCTTATTTGTACAATAATGAATCCATGGTATTACTTACAATATTTGCAATAACTTAGATGCAATACCCGAGGCTCTCACAATAAAGATATGATTAAGTAAAAAAATGGCATACTGATAGAATGATTACTTATTTAGCCACTAAAAAGAATGAGTGTAATGATCATTGAAGTGTGAATATTTGAAAAAAAAATGTAGACAGGCAAGGAGTATATCAGCATAAATTTCAAGTGAGGATAGACCTGGTAATGAGGGTTGAAAGTGAGTTCAGAGGGGCTAGTCGGTAAGCAGATTCGTTTTCTGCCAAGTGGCGTTCATAAGGAAGAGTGTGTAGTCCTACATAACGAGGGGTGTGTGTGTGTGTGTGTGTGTGTGTGTGTGTGTGTGTGTGTGTGTG